>CM050165.1:103566322-103831322 GCA_027410445.1 Discoglossus pictus | reverse complement strand
ATATATATATATATATATATATATAGTGGGGGGGGGGGGGGGAGTATTTGATCCCCTGCTGATTTTGAACGTTTGTCCACTGACAAAGAAGTGATCCGTCTATAATTTTAATGGTAGGTGTAGTTTAACGGTGAGAGACAGAATAACAAAAAAAAAAAAAGAAAACAAGAAAAACGCATGTCCAAACAGTTATAGATTGATTTGCAGGTCGGTGAGGGAAATAAGTATTCAATCCCATAATCAGTCAGCAAGATTTCTGGCTCCCAGGTGTCTTTCATACAAGTAACGAGGTGAGATTAGGAGTACTCTCTTAAAGGGAGTGCTCCTAATCTCAGCTTGTTACCTCTATAAAAGACACCTGTCCACAGAAGCAATCAATCAGATTCCAAACTCTCCACCATGGCCAAGACCAAAGAGCTGTCCAAGGATGTCAGGGACAAGATTGTAGACCTACACAAGGCTTGAATGGGCTACAAGACCATCACGAAGCAGCTTGGTGAGAAGGTGACAACAGTTGGTGCGATTATTTGCAAATGTAAGAAACACAAAATAACTGTCAGTCTCCCTTGGTCTGATGCTCCATGCAAAATCTCACCTTGTGGAGTTTCAATGATCTTGAGAAGGATGACGAATCAGCCCAGAACTACACGTGAGGTTCTTGTTAATGATCTCAAGGCAGCTGGGACCATAGTCACCAAGAAAACAATTGATAACACACTACGCTGTGAAGGACTGAAATCCTGCAGCGCCCGCAAGGTCCCCCTGCTCAAGAAAGCACATGTACAGGCCCGTCTGAAGTTTGCCAATGAACATCTGAATGATTCAGAGGAGAACTGGGTGAAAGTGTTGTGGTCAGATGAGACCAAAGTCGAGCTCTTTGGCATCAACTCAACTCGCCGTGTTTGGAGGAGGACGATTGCTGCCTATGACCCCAAGAACACCCTCCCCACAGTCAAACATGGAGGTGGAATCATTATGCTTTGTGGGTGTTTTTCTGCTAAGGGGACAGGACAACTACACCGCATCAAAGGGACGATAAACGGGACAATAAACGGGACAATGTACCGTCAAAACTTAGGCAAGAACCTACTTACCTCAGCCAGGGCATAGATGGGTATTCCAGCAGGACAGTGACCCAAAACACACAGCCAAGGCAACAAAGGATTGGCTCAAGAAGAAGCACATTAAGGACCTTAATCCCATAGAAAATCTGTGGAGGGACATGAAGGTTCGAGTTGCCAAACATCAGCCTCAAAACCTTAATGACTTGGAGAGGATCTGCAAAGAGGAGTGGGACAAAAACCCTCCTGAGATGTGTGCAAACCTGGTGGCCAACTACAAGCACCATCTGACCTCTATGATTGCCAACAAGGGTTTTGCCACCAAGTACTACGTCGAAGGGGTCAAATACTGAATTCCCTCATTGACCTGCAAATCAATTTCTCATTCACATCACAGCAGCATGTCACTGAGAGATGGTCACGGATTGGTCAGTAGGAGATCCTGCCCAGCAAGTACAGCAGGTAAAATTTGAATGTAGGCAGTAAAAACAGAGCTTGTTTGCACTTCTTAATAAAATAAAGTACATAAAAGTAAATAGATACGAAAGTATATTATATACCTAGTATAAATCAAGAAAACTTCCATATCCCTTTAATAACCAATCTGGATTGACTGAACTTAAGCAGAGGTCCTGGCTTGCTGAGAAACAGCAAGTCTATGGATATTTTTAGCAGACATTTGAAACACCTTGTAAGCAAAAATTATGCTTATTGTATTTAATAAAATGAAACTGTCAAGACATGAATATTTAGTAATATATTCAATTCAACATGACTTGCCATCAAGTTGCACAAGAGCAAAGATAAATAATTGAAAGGTAGGAAATGTAATCAAACTTGATAGAACATGTTTTTTTGAGCCAAAAGGTAAATGGTACAAAAATAAATAATTTGAGTGTGACATTATAATTCTTACCTGTCCTGCCAAGTTGAAGTATGAGTGATTAGTCAGGTTTACAGGAGTAGCCTTGCTGCTTTGGGCCTTGTAATTCACAGTTAGCTTGTTTCCAACAATCGTGTATGTAACCCAGGCTTTCAATTCCCCGGGGTATCCTTCCTCCCCATCTGCACTTGTGTATGAGAACTGGACGCCATCTTGGACCACCTCAGGAGTCCAGCAAGCCTGCATCATAATGGAGGAACATATATTACTGCTGAATACCCCAACATTTCTTAGAAAAAGTAAAAAAATACATGTGGAATCTCTCATATCTCTATTCAGTTATATTGAAAATCTGCCACTTGAAAATAGTCATAAATGGAAGAATAGTGATATGGTCCAGATTGTGCTGAATTAAGTGGCTTTATAAGCTGGAAAAAAAGTAATACAGCTAGTTATTAATTAGAAAAAAAGAAATTTTGAAGCCTCTGCAGAGCCCTGGAGAGATCCATGATACATTGTGTGTGTGTGAGGGGCAGATACATTTCTGCAGTGCTACACTATTGTTGCAGTGAATGATGCAAGGGTCGGTTCCTGGGCCAGTGATGAGGAAGGGGTCTTTTGTCAACTTCAGTCTTATCCAATTACCTTTACAATACCTCTCTGTTCCCTCATTCCCTACCTCTCCCTCCACTGACAGCAAAAACAAACACACTTGTGGTTCAGGTCTGAGGAAGTGATGTAAGGAACACAAAATGGATTATTTTCTATTTCAATATTCTTTTATTAGAAGGCATACCATAATACAACAACTGAGTTTTGTCAGTTATAGTACATTAACTTTCTCAATAAAACATTTTCCAATTATTAACTGACCGCACCTTCTTATTTTACATTTTTGATTATTAATATATCTATATAGTGACAATCGCTAAGCAAATGCAAGATATACCTCAATGGATATATAAACAAAGTCTTCATTTTCCCCCCCAAATTATGGATTATGCCTATGACTTACACACATGCGGATATGTTATTTTGGTACATACTTGACAAACAAGTGTTTTTTCTTGAACTGCACACACATTATATGTACCTGTTCTTTATATTTATCCTCATACATTATGTAAGTGTAATTAGTTTTTATTAATGTGCTGTACAATAATATGTATTATACTATATATTTTTTTCTTTTTTTCTTTCCTGCTATGGGGTGAATTGCAACTGACTGTATAGAGGCTCCTACTGTCATGTTATGTAAATGGAGCCTGCCCAGCTGTGTGTATTTATCTTCTCACCAGTGACCTCATCTGCAATTACAGTTGCAAGCATAAGCTAAACAAGAGGAACTTATTAGTGAAGTAGAATGTGAGAGACAATAATGCAGCCCTATAATAATGAGCAGTATGAAAAGGTAAAATAAAGCAAGTAAGCACAAAATATTGCATGTATTTCACTAAAATATTTATTAAAGCAATATATATTCATTTTGTATAAAGTGTAAAAAAACAAATCGAGAGTTCAGTGGTCCTTTTAAAAAAACAACAACTTTAGTTTAAATATGAAAGTGTATTCTTTAGATTGAATGTGAAGAAATGTTAAACATATAAGTATCATCAATTTACCTTATCAAATCCTTTAAGTCCTCCATGTAAGCCGTTTGGTCCGTTGTTAATTGCTAAATTATAATCTTTTCCATCCAAAGTAAATTTAGCTTTGGCGATTCGGTTGGCCACACGCCCAACCACTGCTCCAAAATAGGGATGTTTGTTTGTGTAACCTGTCAAAAACAAGGTAATTACAATAGCGAGATTAATAGTCGAATTTACCTTTTATAGAAATGTTGTAAAATTCTAGCTCCTGTCACTTTTTTAACGTGACAGATTACAGGAAATATAAGTGCATTCTTGTGAAGTCTCAAACACATATTTATGTAAGGCTACAACTACAGGATGGCGACATGGGGCCATATTCAATTCGAAGGCCGAATATCTGTGGTTGTTGTGGGCTGCCGTTAGTGTCAGATTGCGATGCTATTCAATTGCTCAAGGCCGCAAGTTACGGGCCCCAAGCCAAAACCGTAAACCATGCACTGGTTCGGAGTAGTTCAGGATGGGAACATCATCAATTAAACAAGCCCGTAACCTCCCATTTCGAATCAGCCAATAGGAAAATGACACTTTTCTCATTATTACGACAGTAAAACATGGAGGTTACATGTCAATCAATTCGGTTCCTGGGTCCGATATGTGATCAGACTCGCAAACCATCAAAATAAAGAATTATGAAAATGAATGCCAATACTGTTCTAGTTCATATGGCCTGATATGTATTAACTCATTAATACCCAAGATTGATTTAACCCCCGAAATGTAACATAAAAAATAACCCTAATTTCTTGCCGATTTGCAGGCTTTAGACTTGTGCAATTAATTATAATGTCCAACATCATTTTCCCCGTTATTTACAGTGCAGTATTGATTTTTTATTTGCATTTACAGTATGCATAAGTGTTTAACCTCCTTGCGGGTCCTCTCTAGCACTTGTAGGATTTTCTCCTTCATTTGCCATTTACGGGTGTGAAAACATTTGCGGGCTTTGGGAAATTGAGCAATTGAATATCGATTTGCGATTTTAGCCTTGTGAAAGTGAAAGATCAAAGGCTTCTGGAGGCTGTAAGTTACAAGTTTAGCCATCACCATTTTGTCAAGCCCGTAACTTGGAAGCCGATCGCAGCCCGTAAAAAGACCCCAATTGAATAGCAAATTAGCTTGCGAGCTCACTTACGTGCTCCCAGATCTCACAAAAGCTCAATTGAATGGGGCTCATGGTGTTGATTATTAACAGCAATCACAACAAACAGTACTATCTTGCAATCTGTATACTACCATGTAATTATTTACTATTCACATCAACTTCGACCATTCTCAAATGAGCTATCCTGACAAAAACAATGAATGGACAGAAATTTGGCTTTAGTCTGCTATAAAAAGGCTTCATTTTTGAAGGACACATTGTGCCATTTAAAAATAATCTATCAGTGGTCAGCAGTGTAGGCACTTATATTCCAAGTCATACTCAAAAGGATTCTGGGTAGCACCTAGACAAGGATTCAAAGGTCTTGATGCATCCACAAACCTTGGCCCTAGGGAAAGTGCGATGAAACTGCAGTGGGGATTAGAGTCATTTAATGAGATGGAGGTGATGGTGGCATGTGATGAACTAGGGGTATAATGGAATGAGGGTGATTTGCTACAACACACAAGCTAACCACTGATAAACTATCACACACAAGGGGGAGTGACCGGAAATGGTAATGTAGCCGCGAAGGTCGGCGTCAGCGGGTGGAGAAGGCGTCCGTGAGAGAGAGGACCGATGGTAACCGTGTGCTGAGCGAGTGAGGGCATAGCCCTCTAAAATACTACTTCTAAAGGAGAAAGGAGCTGAAAAGAAAACCCCGCGGCCACGCAGAGCTGTGTGCAGCAAAGATCTGACAGCCCTAAGAAAGGGTAAATGGATGTAACAGAGAGCGCCATACGCAGGAGGGGTTTCCAGCTCTGACTACAGGGCATAAAGCGTAAGAAGGAAAAAAGGTGGAGATTTGTGGAACGCCGACTTCAAGGAGGAAGCGGGGATCTCACAGGCAAGCTTGTAGTGCCGTGACGGCGGACCTCAGCAGCACAGCCTCAAGAGGTTTGGAGAACAGAGATTGCGATGGACGCTGAGCCAGCAACAAGGCAGATTGAACCCTGGAGGCAAGCTTAACAAAGTTAAGTAAACTATTATTTTTTTTATTTTGATAAGTGGAACACAATGCAGCAAATGCTGTAATATATGACATGAGACTCAGTTACTGGGCTTGGCCCCTACAGAGAACACTTACACAGTAACAATGGTAAAAGCGTGCAGAACGCTACACTTTAAAAAGATCACTCCATAAGGAAGCAAACTTGCTCAAAAAGACTGATACAACATTAAAAGACTGTGCACACGGTTAAGGAAACCATTGGGTCCCTAGTAAATAATCTACAAAAACAAAGGGATAAGATTATACTAATCTCCTCTAAATACCTCTAAATACCTGAAAGGATATATGTCCACCATTTTTGGGGGATTGTACTGGATATTTCTGTAGAAATTCGGGTAACATACAGAGGCTTATTAAAGCTTATTAAAGCTATACAGAGTCTGGGAGAGGTGAAAAATAGCTGGAACTGGATAAATCTGAACTAATATGGAACTTTAAACATACCCACAAAAGTACTCCTGTAAAGAAAGGGAAAGAGAACAAGAAGGGAGGGGAAAAAAAAAAATAGTAAAAGAGCAAGGGGTTCAACTCCTGGTATTAGCCCTATATTAAGAAGTTTAAAGTGAAAGAGAAATAAAGGAAAAAAGGAAAAGTGAAACTGGGGAGGAAAAAAGGTGATAAAATGGCTACGAAAAGCAAAGCAAAGTAAGAAAAAGTCTGACGGCAGAGCCATCCCCCTTTTTTACTCCAAAAAATTTAACTAATTTGACTCAAAAACAATCGTTGAAAGAAGGGTCAAATCAAAGTACAACTCTTCCCTCTCCCAGCTCACCAACCGGAGAATTTGAGTCTCAAGAAGGAAATTTACTCACTATTGATAAAATGAAAGAAATTTTAAAGAACTTCCAAGCAGAATTTTTAGCAGAGATCAAGATCCAAATTATGGAAAATGCCAAATCAATAAAGGAAGTGAATGAAAGATCAGCAGAATTGGAAGTCAAATTTGACAAATTAGTTTTGGACCATAATATGTTATTGGAGCAATCCTCAAAAATGTCTACTCAAATTATAACTTTGAACGATCAAATAAATAAAATGGAAGATAAAGAACGGAAAAATAATCTCCGTATAAGAGGAATCCCAGAAGCTATAAAAAAAGAAGAACTCTCAACATATGTAAAAGATTTATTTACTAATATTATGCCATCCTTCTCACAACTGGATCAGAAATTTGAGGCAGTTCATAGAATCCCTCTACCAACGCACCTACAAAATAAAACTTCTAGAGATGTGATTGTGAAAATCCATCACTTTCCAACAAAGGAAGCAATCTCTAAAGCAAGTTATATAAAAAAGATATTTGAAGCTCCGTATGAAAAAATACAAATTTTCTCAGATTTGTCAAAAGCGACAATTAATAGAAGAAAGGAATTTAGGCCCATAACACAAGAATTAAGGAAGCACAACTTCATTTATAAATGGACGTCTCCAGTAGGTTTATTAATTTTACAAGGATCCTCTTGGCACAGGATTTGTTCTATTGCAGAAGGAGAAATATTTTTGAGAAACCTGAAGACTAACTCACGAGACTCAAAGGATTTATCTTCTCAACTGAAAATTCCAACACCAGAGTGGCAGGTGAAATGACTCCCAAGAAGAGAGAAAAGAAGTGGACAATGGCTTATACCCTTATCCGGACTAATGATTGTATAAATTGGAGTACTTATTTTTCCTTTTTTTTACAGACCAAGAAATGACAGTATTAATAGTTTAAGCAGTGTAGAGTAATTATTTATACCCTCTTAGAAACAGGATAGAAGCAAAAAGGAAAGGGGAAGATTAGTAATGATTCTGCTTAGCAATTAATAGTCTTAAGAAAGGAGATCTAGAATTATAGTCAAAAAAAAAAAAAAAAGGATGAATAATTTAAGTAAACGGTACTGCCATCTCTACATTATACCGCTACCCATTTTTGAACAACGGCTGAATCCCTGCGGAACATAATTGGGAAAAGAATGCAGCATAACCCAATCTGTTCCAATAGTATGAATGTATGTATGAATGTCAGTAAGAGAGGGTTTTGTTTGTTGATTTATAAATTTATAGCAAATGAAGCACTCTCAAGTAATTGTTCGGTAAATAATAGTATTTTTATAGAAGTACCCCAACAAAAATGGCTTTGAAACTATTAAGTTGGAATGTTAGGGGTTTAAATTCACCCAGCAAAAGGAAAACAATTTACAGATATTGTAAAAAGGAAAAAGCAGATCTGATTTTTCTCCAGGAAACCCACTGGGGGAAAGAAAAAATTCCTGGGTTTGCGGAAGGTTACTTTGATCTTAGACATCATTCAACAGGGGAAAAAAAAAAGAGAGGAGTATCAATTTTTTTCCCCAATAATTTAGAAATAGTGGAAGTAATTTCAATTATAGATCCAGATGGACGTTATATTTTATGGAATGGCCAAATTAATAATCAGAAAATAACGTTGATCAATATTTATGCTCCTAATGAGAAACAAATGAAATTTATAAAAAAAGTAGGTAAGCTAATTAAGAAATATGCACAGGGCCCGCTCATTATGGCAGGGGATTTTAATTTAGTTTCAAACATAAATCTGGATAGGTCTAAAATATTGGTGGATAAAAATTTAAAAAGAGTGAATAAAATTGCTCAAGCATTTACAGAATGGATTATAAATAATAGTTTATTTGATGCTTGGCGAGTTCAGCACCCAAATCAAAAAGAATTCTCATTTTATTCAAACCCTCATAATACGTATTCACGAATTGATTTAATATTAGTAAACTCTCAAATAATTAATAAAATAACACACACTGAAATAGGTAATATTGTAATTTCAGATCACGCTTACACCACACTAATGGTTGAAATAAATAAAGTAAAATTAGATAGATCACAATGGAGATTAGACGACACTATATTAAAAATGGAAAAAAATAAGGAAACTCTAAATAAACAAATCTCTGAATTTTTTGATTTAAATAATCACACTGTTTCTTCATATTGCACGATTTGGAACGCACAAAAAGCTTTCACAAGAGGTCTGATTATCAAACTTAAAGCTCAGTTGATAAAACAGAGAGTAGACTCACTAAAAAAATTATATATAGATTTGAATAAACTGGAATCTAGATTTGTGATGGACCCGCAACCGCAGTTTATGATGGAAATTAAATTAATACAAAATAAAATAAATAAGATTAATCAACATAGATCAGACAGTGCCCTTTGGCATTATCAACAGATATACCATTTTCAAAACAATAGAAATAGTAAATTACTAGCCACTCAAGCGAAAAAGAATAAAGAAAAGAAAAGAATAGTAGTTATTAAGGAAAATGGTAAATACCTCTCTTCCCCTCAAGAAATAGGACAAGCATTTTCAAACTATTACCAGGGCTTGTACAATCTGGAAAAAAACCCTTCCTTTAATAAATCGACAGTAGAGGAAATACAAACATTCTTGGACGGTATTCAATTACCGAAACTATCAGAAGATGATCTAACGGAACTGAATAATCCCATTACAATCCAGGAAGTTCAACAAGTGATTAAAGAATTGAAACATTATACCACGCCAGGCCCAGATGGATACACTAATCTTTTTTACAAAACCTTTTGCCAAATTTTAAGTCCTTGTTTGACAGAAATGTTTAATGAAATCAAAACAAAAGGTACTATGCCAGGGGAAATGACAAAAGTAGCATTAATAATGATCCCTAAGCCCAACCTAGACCCACAATTGTGTGCCAGCTACAGACCCATTTCACTATTAAACGCAGATATTAAATTGTATGCAAAAATTCTGGCACTTAGAATTCAAAAAAATGTAGAGAAATTAATCGCAATAGAACAAATGGGTTTTGTGGCTGGAAGGCAAGGATCAGAGAACATCAGGAAGATCATGCATTTGGGTGAGGTAGCAAGGGCAAAAGGTATTCCCACCCTGTTCTTGTCTTTAGATGCCGAAAAAGCATTTGACAGAATAGGGTGGGAATACATGCAATTAACACTGTTCAAATTTGGATTTGGGGAATTTGGGGCCCGAGCGGTAGGGGCTCTGTATAAATTCCCCCTGGCAGAATTAACAGGTTTGGGATGTAGAACAACTCCCTTTGGAATATCAAATGGCACTAGACAGGGTTGCCCCCTCTCTCCCACCTTGTTCGCATTGATGATAGAACCATTGGCGGAAGCCATAAGATCATGCCCACAAATCCGTGGGATCGGGGTGGGAGAGAGGGAGCACAAAATTAGTTTATATGCAGATGATGTTGTTTTATCTCTCACCAGACCTGAGGTCACTTCAATATCTGTCAAAATTAATACAAAGCTACAGTAAAATCTCCTATTATAAATTGAACTATAAGAAATCAGAAACACTGTTTTCCAACTTTTCAGTAAGCTTGTTAACGAAGCTGAAAGTTACCTATCCTTTTGATTGGAACTCTAGATCATTTAAACATCTGGGTATCACATTTTTGGGTAACTCTCAGGGAACGGTAGATATAAACTATAAGGAGTTATATGCCAAGTTTCAAAATATTATAGAGAAATGGAGAGGAGATAGATTTTCATTCTATGGTAGAATTGCTGTAGTTAAAATGACTTTACTCCCAAGACTGAATTATGTTTTGAGATGTATTCCTTATAATATCCCTAGGTATTGGTTAAAGAAACTGCAACAAGCAATTGATTATTTTATACATCATTTGAAATATATGAGGGTGAAAAAAGCAGTGATGGGGAGGAGTTTCCTAAAAGGAGGAGTCTCCTACCCATCGCTGCAACTTTATCAAGAAGCTAATTGTATAGTACATACTTTGAAATGGCTGGAACCAGCAGATAAACTACCTTGGATGATTATAGAAAAGGCTTTAATCCCAGATTATCATCCATCAGCTTTGGTGTTTGGGGATAAACCCTTCTACAAGGATCTTATGATTGGATCATCTGTGATAAAAGAAATTTTAAAAAATTGGAGACAGATTAACAAGAGTAAAAATTTGCTTCCCAAAGGCAGTGTAGTCACGCCTGTGGAAGCCCTGTTACACCCAAATATGGTAGGCGGGCTCAAAGTGTGGAACAACAAAGGAGTAGAACGTGTTAAAGACACGTTGATTGAAGGATCAATAGCGTCCTTTAAACAAATTAGAAACAAATTTACCATTGCAGCAGAAGGATGGCTAATATATGAAGCTTATAGAGCAGCCTGTGGCGAATTTAATTTTGGCCCACAAAACGATAATGAGCTAAAACCGATGGAAAAAATTCTCCTTACAACGGGGAAAAAACATTTGATATCAAGATGTTTTAGTATCATAAGATCCTTGGGGGAACAAACTAAAACGAGCAGCATGAAGCAATGGGAACTGAATTTAAATCTGGCTGTAGAAATGAGGGTCTGGGAGGGAGCCTTTAATCTGACTAATAGATTTATTAAACAACCATCACTTAGAGAAATGCACTTTAAAATAATTAATAATTGGTATATTACTCCGATGAAAATCTCTCAAATTTCACACTCTCCTTCGGACAAACTATGCTGGAGGGAGTGTGGTAACTCTGCTAACCTACTACATATCCTATGGGAATGCTCTAAACTAAAGTCTTTTTGGGAAAAATGTTATGAATTGTTATTTAAGATTGTGGGAATTCATTTGCCAATGACAGGAGAATGCAGTTTGCTAAAAAAAATTCCAGGCGATGTCAGTACAGAGAAAAAAAGCACTTGCTATTTTGACTTTTTCAATAGCTAAAAAGTTAATAATTAGTAATTGGAAAAATAAGACTGCTCCTCTCTTTGCAGACATTGTTTGGAAAATAAAACATACTCGTGAATTGGAAAGGAACTATATTCAAAGAGGTTTAATTAAAGTGGATCCTTTGAAATGGAAATCATGGGACGAAAATCAAGGATCAACTAGTTGATTTCCCTTTTTGTACTTTCCTTCCCTTTTTAGAATGACTGTGGAATGAATGAGTAAGAATGTTAAATTATTTAATGTAATGATTTTTTTTTGTAATATTTATGTTTAAAGAATTTCAGTGTGTATTTATTTTTGTTTGTTCAATAAAGAAAAAAAAAAAGGAATGAGGTTGATTTGTTAACATGAGTATAATATGGTAATGGAGGGGCATAAAAGGGATCTAATGAGCTGGAGAAATGATAGGAAGGAAGAGTTTGATTCAGGAGTATCCCAGAAGCACGTGTGAAGTTTAAAGGACTGCTGCAGTCTGGGAAAGGGGGGGTGGGGGATTTAAAAACTACTAAAAACCATTTGTGGCTGTTATCAAGTGAAGTTTTTAAAACAACATGCTATAAATAGCAGACTTTAATGTTCTTTTCATTTTTCCAAAGATAGACTTCTTTGAAAACACAGCAAGTAAATTCAAGGATCACCTATAAAACGGTCAATGACCAAACCAGACCTCCCAAAGCTGGTTCTTCTAACATCAGTCACTCATGCCATATTTTCAGGATATTGCTTTAAAGGCAGAGGTATGTACCGTATTTTTTCCGTGTATAAGACTATACTTTTTTCTAAAGTCTTTAGACCAAAAATTGGGGGTAGTCTTATACACGGGGGTAACCGGTTGAAAGACCCTGTAGGAGCCCATAAAAATTACTGATATTTAATTGGCTTCCTTTAGCTACCCACAATCCATTTGCGGGTTACAGGCTCAAAAGCACTGCGGCTTGTCAAAATTGTAACTCCGACCAATCTCCACCTTTGATGTTTCAGGCACCCAAATGTTACAATCCCTACAATCCCTAAAATCGCAAATCAAGATTCAATTGCAACAGTTCTCCAAGCCCGCAATTGCTTTGTAACACCGTAAAAGCAAATATAAAACACACCACTGTATGGGTTACAATTTTAGCTTCTAGCCCTGTAATTGTGGGCTTGGAATTGAATGGGGGCCCTTGTCTCCACGAACAGGCTTACACCAATCACTATCCTGATTCTTTATGAACCAATCAGAACTCTGAAAGCATCCATACGTCTGGATCAATACTCCATGAACAGTGCGTGTGTAGCATTAACAATATTTTGAGCAACTCAGAAAAAATATTGATTTCTTAATTTTGAGTTTGAGAAAGTAGAGGTCGTCTTATACACGGAAAAATATGGTAAATAAACAAAATTAACCACTGATTGACCTACCAGTACTTAAGTAAAATATTATGAAAATCCAGTGATACTTGCCTTGACTGGAGTTAAACAAACTGGTTAAAAAATAAACTGGGACCAGAAACCTTAACATTCATAAACATCCAAGATTTGGCACATCACCATAAACCCTTATAAAGGTTTCCTACTCCTGCTGGATAAAGTCTGAAGGATCAAACACCATATGACAGAGTCAGCACTGATGTTTCATGCTTTTTATGTAGCTTGCCAGTAGGTAGATTTAGAAAAATAGCATCCTAACAACACTCAACTATATTTACCTACAAACTTCAGTATTTAATCCCCCCCACCCTCCCAGTGAATACGCAATGGACACCCAGCCTGGTATAATTTGGGTGTGGTCACACATTGTTTTATTAGACATTTGATGGTGGCTCTTTATATATTCATGGAGTGTACGCAGTTCCAGTTACACATTATAGAAGTTTCTCTTATTCCATGAAAGTTTGTGTTGCTATTTGCTATGGATGTGGGATTAGGTTATTGTGTAGATACTTAAGGTAGAACAGAATGCCTTCATGTCTGTGTTGATCACTGCGGGGATGCATGTAAGGGGGTTTAGCTGGAACAAACTAAGAGGTTTTACAACATAATAAATTTGGGTACAATGAACAAGTGGATGACCCGTATTGCCCATCTCTTTTGGAGACCATCTGGACTGTTATGTAGCTGCATAAAAAAAAAATAGGTGAGAACTTTTGATGCTTGTTACCCAGATGCAACTTTATATCGCCAGTCCACAACAGGGAGGTATTAAATACCAGTCTAAGGTTGTCTCCGACACTACTGATTGCCAGAACCAAGACAGATTCCTGAGGATGAAGATTAGCATCACACCCAACATGTCACGTGGTCAAAGAGGGATACACAATTTTGAAAATGAATGCACTATTTGCTTTTGCTATTCATCATACAGTTTCAGCAACATGTCCAGTATATACTAAATATGTGCACACTGCTTTAATAACACATATACAATAAGTGTCAAGTTACACAGATTCAATCACATATAATAGTTGTGAGCAAGCGGGTTGTTGCTAACGCTGCAGGCTCGTGAAGAGAGGGCCTCAGTTGCTGGCACGGAGCGCCAAAGGCGCTCCTTGCCAGCAACTGCGGACCTCGCAACATTTACGGACTTACGACAAACAAATATGAGACGCAGGACTTAGAAAAGAAAAAAAACTACGACCTTGCAAAGATACGATTTTAACGGCCGACCCGCGCGACCCTGAAAACATTACAAACACAATAAATACACACAAAAAACCCCATAAAAAACATACCCACACCAAGGGGGGCACCCAGGACCTCTGCAAGTGAAGTTACACCTCCATTTAAGTACAAATTGCAGAGTTTAGAGACACAAAAATCTCCTAAGCAAGAGAAAAAAACGAAAATGAGGCTACAGGACCCTAAACACGCAAAACACCACCAAGCATATACGCATTTTCCCAAAACCCGTACGAGCTACAAGATACACCATTAGCAAGGATGCAAAATCATACACAGCTGCGTACCACATACACATTCACCGCCATTTTACAACACTTCCACAATGCGGAAGTACACAGCTAACCTAATGGCTTCCCCTCGCGTACGCTGCCTATTTACACTACACACTGCACACATTGCTGACACTTACACCTCAGCTCTACAACAGTGCAAACCTACATTAGATGCTGCAGCAACATCAAAACAGATTGCCAGCTCTTCAGCACAAAGTGTCCTGCATATATTACTTCCAAATAGGTAAAGTATATTCCTTTATTAATGTATTATTTATTTGATTACCATACACCAAACAGCATTAGCTCACTTACAATTTCATTGCCGTCATTTTTTGACGGGCAATATTCTGGTGTACACATATTATCCAGTTATTTCTATAGCTCACAGAGAAAAGGTCCAAATACATTAGACATATGCAACATCTGAGCCACAAATAAATGATTAGTACTGTAAATGTAGTAAGTTTCCTTACAGTTATGGTATTTACTATGCACAGGTATTTGTCATTTAATACATTGCATTATTCATCATACAGTTTATCTTTCCAACTTACACAAACCTTTATATTTCAGGACATATACATTTATGGAATCTTTTTATAATGGAGAAAGCAACTGAGAGTGACCAAAGAAAAAAAAAAAAAAAAGAGGAATATGATAGGGCTGGAATTGAAAGGATTTGTACTAAAATGGTGGACTGTCTCTTTAAAAGAGGAACTTTTGAAGGGCCGGGAGAGGAGGGGTGTTCTCGTTTAAAGAGGAATTGCCCCTCCAAAATTTGGGCAGTTGGAAAGTATTGATGCTACTTGATGATGAAGCGTTGTGGGATGTTTGTACGCAGTTTCAACTCTTCCTACTCTTCGAATGGAGTTTTGCACCAGTTATGAAACCTCCATATGTATATCTGCCAATGTAATCAGCACAATCTCCACCCTGTCTCTAACACCCACACCTATGCATGAAAAAGATACAAATGAGTAGGTTCTTTTGTTAAGTGCCTTATTATAGTGAACTATCATTTCATGCAGCAATCTGACGGCTTTGTAAATTATATTTATTTCCTCTCTGACTGATGTTATCTCTTTCAGAATGAAACACTCACAAGTCTTTATTTCACATGTAAAGAGGATGTGGCATCAAATTGAATTCAGGTTCCAATTCATCAGATAATATTTACTTTGAACAAAAAAATGGCTCTTTTGATGGATGCATTCTTCATTTTCCATTATGAACTAGGCACTTTTTTATCTCTATGATATATCTTAGTTAGTGCACACCTTTTTAGCAGATTTCAATGATTTGGGATTTACATGGAAACAAGTGATCTGAAGTCTATCAAAGTTATATTTTAACTTAAAACACTGACAGTCTACAGCACTGGACCAGAATCTGTCCATACGTGGTAGAGAGGCCGAACACATTTCTAAATAAAATGTAAGAATGCTGAAGGGGGATCCCATGACAGCTGAATTACTACAAAGCAGACATGCGCTGTATAATAATATCTAAATATACTAGAATAAAGATACTTCCATTTCCATGAAAGAAAAAATGAATAGGGGGGCTATTTTAAACATTGCATCAAAAAGCAATTTAAACAACAATAATCATTCATTCCTATATTAAGCTGTAGCACCTCTACTCCCTCCGGTATATTGACAACATATCTATTATATAGAACTAGCGACTTGCCTGTCAAAAATGACGGGGCAATAAAATTTGAAGCTTTGGGAATGCTGTTTGACACAGAATTGAAACCGCTTTGTACTGTGAGGACGTTCGGCGCTCATGTCGTGTACTTTTGGTCCTCTGAGAGAGATATATGTTTCTATGTATATGTAATTAAGTAATAATGAATGATTTCTTAAATCAATTATTATACTTTAATTATTTATAATGGATATATGCAGCGAGAAATTGGCTGAATAACTAACAATTTGTTTGTATTTTGCGTCTGCATACAATATACATTTTGAGTGTTAGTGCCCTGCTTATAAAGTGTAATGATTATTTGAAGTGTGCATTCTAAATAGGCTGCGTGCGCGAGGTAAAGCCGTTGGTTTAATGTGTAATGAGGCATTGTATATTCGTAATGTTATTAATGTGTTACGCGGCTCGTGAGTATTTTCCAGCTTTTGTAATAGTGTATCTTGTAGGTCGTAGTGTGATGTGTAAAGTGGAACGCGTTTTGCAGTGTTTTGTGTGGTCCTGGGTCGTGTAGCCTCGTTTTCATTTTTTTTACCGCCCATTTTTTTTCTTGCTTAGACGATTTTCGAGTGGTGAAAATCGCCTAAATTGAGTTTAATTTGTGATCCACCTCACTCCCAGACATCCTGGCTGTTGCCCCATGCTGTCTGTAATGTTTATGTGATTTTTTTTGGGTGTATTTAGTGCGTTTTTGTTTTGTTCGGCCGCTAATCTCGTAATTTTTTGCGTTTCGTATCTTTTTTTTTCTAAGTCCCGCGAACATCGGCTAAGTGCTACGGTTTAACGTCTTGCCTCGCTTTGTGAGGCTCGCAGCGATGAGCACCTTGGGCTAAGTCCTACGCACCTTGCAAAGCGTGACAACGTTTCGCAGTTTGACAACTATTATATGTGATAACTAGTGCAGCTAGTAAAGCAACTTACTGATGATACTGCAGAGTTAAATTGATATGGAAGATTTCTGGATCTTACTAGGAATTTAATATACCTAGGAATTTTTATATAAATTGCTTAAAGAGCTCTTTTTTTCTGTCTAAAACGTAACAATTAGTTACTAACTGGGTTGTCCCCATTGTATCTCATGAAGTGTTCTTTTAACTATATGGTGTGCAGAGTCTCATAATAACCAATCAGTAGCAACATTTCACAACATGCTGTTTGAGAGAGGTCATCGATTGGATCATTTAAAACACTGTACTTCACAGTTTATATATTCATGAGCTGCATGAGCTACAGAGGGCAGGTTTAAACCGTTACAAATTGTGCAACTTTAGGCAGTAAAGTAGCAGATGAGCACATGATAAAATAAAACATATAAAAGTAAATAGATACATAGGTATATTATATTCCTAGAGAAAGACAGAACAGTATGAACCTAGTCACTAACATTTCTCCAATACAATGAAAACTCTAATGGGGAGGCTCCATGTTGTTTTTTGACATTTTTCTTAACAGTTTCACCAGTAGGACTTCATTGGAGCCAATTACTGCTTGACTTTTTTTTTTACTGGGTGTAAATGTGCAGCATTTTTAACATTTTCTTTACCATCCTTTTAATATTTTTTATTATGCCCTTTTATGTGCAAATTACAATAAGTCATGTTTTATCTATCTTCACACACATGGCACACTACCTGCAGTGTATGCAATTTTCCTGTATGGTGTTCTCCTTATTTCTCATCTTATTTGTAATTATAATATCCTGCAGATTGGTGCCACAAGCTTTGGCAGATCCCATGAAACACACACCTCATAAAGAATTCAATTGCGCATGCCCAATTTCTCAGAAAATCAAGTTACAACTTCTTTTATTACCCCAAATATTCCTAAATACATTTGCAGGCGTGTTGGCAAAGAGTCCTAATATAACTTTATGAATAAAATTACCCTTAAAAGGAGAATTTCCACATGTTGCTCCTATATGTATGAGTACATTTATAGAAGTCCATATACCGTAGACTCTCAGTTATCCGGCACCCATGGGGATTGGTAGATGCCGGATAAATGTATTTTATGGTTGCTTGAGAGTTACTATTAAAATAGACTTATATTAAATGCAAATAGGATGCTCTGCTACGTATATTTGTCAGTGACGGCTGTTCTAGCAGCAGCAGCTTTCACTCCTTACTTACACACAGGTACATTTGACTAGAGGGTGCGGTGCTGAGCCCTGGGAATGTAACGCCAACACTGCACTGGCTCAGTCACTCATGCCTGTCTGCTACCAGATTTGCAGAAACATGCAGTGGATGACATCTAGGTGCCTGTAAGCATTTTGTGGCATGACAACCAGGCTCCTGGCATTTGTTAATCCCTGTAAATCATAATTTTTATTTAAAGTACAGGATTTTCTTTCTGGTTGCTTGAGTTCTGGTTTACAGAGTTTACTGTATACGTTTACCGTAATATAAGTGTAAATGTTTTAGCACTTGCCACTGTACATTATGTGAGGGAAGTTGCTGAAG
This sequence comes from Discoglossus pictus, assembly GCA_027410445.1. Lineage (NCBI taxonomy): Eukaryota > Metazoa > Chordata > Amphibia > Anura > Alytidae > Discoglossus > Discoglossus pictus. Next base: position 103,812,736 of record CM050165.1, on the reverse strand, counting down.
ATCACAGAAAAAATAAAGTAACTGCCACAGATTAGCATCACAGCTGTGAGGAGTCCATTGGCTTTTGACCCAAACAGAATTGTAAGTATCAGTGACAGAAACTAAACAGAAATAATGGCAGCTCCCATTTTCCTCAAATACAGAGCATTAACAAGCAAATTAGGTATTTTCTATATTGCAATTTAGGTAGCACATGACCTTTCTGTGTATGCTCTAATGATTAGAGGTTTGCATTGAGAACATGAAAAGGCCAATGTAGAATTCAAAGACATAATACAAATGAACTAGTTATTAGAAACATTAAGTTATATTACCCTTAGATTGCAAGTTTGCAAGTTTTCAATTGTGTGTCCGTGTCTTGGAAACAAGCACTATGTGCATTTGATTATATGCTCAAAAACAGGGCCCTCCATTCTTTATAAGGTGTTAAGTTTGTTTTTTGCCTTGTACAATACCACTGTACAGCGCTACGGAATATGTTGGCGCGATATAAATAAAGACAATAATAATAATAATAATAATAATATTAGATAGAATAAAGCCCTGAATTGCTGTTTTTACACAACCTGTGGAAAATAAGTCTTTTAGTATAACATACATATGGCCCAATTCTATTGCCCAAATCGTAAATATATACGCACTTAAAATCGCTCTTAATATTGCGACATATTCTATTTGCTACTCGCAATCTGATTAGGAGTTCCCCGCCCACAATCACTACGGGCCAGCCAAAGACGCAAGTTTGGCCATAGAACTCCATTTGTTTTAGCACAGCTTGAATATTTCTAGCTCTAACCAATTAAAGTTACACAAAATCAATATTTTATTAGAGCTGTAGGTCTAGCTCGCAAATAAAATCTAACTCGTAAATGAAAAAAGTATCCCATTTCTGTCAAAAATATTATGAGTACTAAATAGGATCCACAATTTTTTTTTTAAAACACTTATAATAGCTGTAGCAGCAATAAAACACACAATACCATATTTGCATGGGAAGGCATGAAAAGACATTAGAATTAATTGCACAACTGTCTCAAACCCAAAAATATGCAATTAAAAATATTATTTTTCAATGTTATTTTTGAGTAATATTAATCCCAGGACTCAATGGGTTAATACATATCATGAAACCTACATGGACTAAAACAGATGCTCTAATGCATTTTAGAAAGTGCTAGATTGCGAGACTGATCAGAACTTCCATGTTTAATGAACGTTTGATGTGGGAATACAACCCTTACTCGATATAGTTGATACTAAATGTAGACACAGTAAGAATTCTCCTGCTGGTCTGAAGAATAGACACCACTAAGAGAACTCTATTTGTACATAATATTGTTGCAACATAAAAAATTTCTTTTATTATATCTATATTTAAAACAATATTTATTAGAACACAAAGTGCTATACAATCTATTGTATAAAATAATACAAGTGCAAGTGGAGTGCACTAATTGTGTCCAGGTGAGAAGGCAGAAGTTAATATAAACAGGAGAAGGGGCGAACTTGGGAGCTTGCGAACATTTTTAGTATCAAGTGCAATTCTAGTAAAAGCGTAGGAGTTTAAATAAAAAGGAGGGACTTCAGAGAAAAGGGAGGGCAGATTTATAGTGCAAAGGAGGATAACTTTATAGAAATATATTATTTTATATTCTTTATTTTTCCCCCTGAAATTTTGTAGACAATAATAATAATTATGAGTCAGTCCAGTGGCAACCTCACTCAGTGTACATCCTGCCACATGTATGCAATACTGGAACAGATGATCCAGGGTACATACCTCTGTGAGAGGTGTGAGCAGGTTGCCTCTCTGGAAGCTCAAATTGGAGATCTGGAAAGGAGAATTGCAGCACTTATTGATATTGCTCCACTGGAAAGGGGGTTGGTGCTCTCGGAGCACAGTTTAGCTGGGCCTAGCATGGAGGGTGAAGCTGGGGCTAGTGAGTATGTCCAGGGAGGGAGCTAAGTTACAATTAGAAGGGGAATCAGGGGGAACACGAGGAGGCAGGCCAGTTCTGAGTTGGCAAACACCAACAGATTTGCCAGATTGAGTGAAACTGTTGGGGATGTCCATTCTAACAGCCGGGAGAACAGTTCTACTGGAGGAGTGGGAGGGCAGAATGGCAGAACAGGCAGAGCAACAGACAGGTTTTGGTGGTAGGGGACTCTATTATTAGGAAGGTAGACAGGGTGATTTGTAACCCAGATCCCAGCAAAATCGACAGTTTGCTGTCTCCCGGGTGCTCGGGTTCGTCATATTGTGGATCAGGTAGACAAATGATTGGGAGGGGCTGGAAATTAACTGGTGGTCTTGGTACACATTGGTACCAATGACAACGTTAGTGGAAGATGGAGTGTCCTAAAGAGCGATTTTAGTGAACTAGGTAATAAACTGAAGGCAAGGACCTCCAAGGTAGTATTTTCTGACATACTACCAGTGCCACGTGCTAGCCCAGGGAGGCAGAAGGAGCTTAGGGAGGTTAATGATGTGGTGCACTAAGGAGGTGTTTGGGTTTTTAGAGGGGCTGACTTCTCACAATCTCTATAGCAGGGATGGATTGCACCTTAATGATGAGGGAGCTTTTGTGCTAGGTGATAGGATGGTAGAAAGGCTGGTGGAGTTTTTAAACTAGTAGGTGGGGGGGAGGGACTAGATATAAGTAATGGGGTAGAAAGTGTAGAGGGTATAAGGGATGAATTAACAACTCACAGGTGAGGAGATGGGGGGGAGGGGTAGTATAGTCAATAGGGAGGTAGTACTAAGTAACTCAAGTACAGTGGCAGGCACTTCAGAACTACAGATTTATAACAGAAGGTGTATGCTTGCTAATGCCAGAAGCTTGCCAGGAAAATGGGAGAGGATTTTTGGAATTATTAGCAATTAATGAAAAATGGGATTTAATAGGCATTACCGAAATATGGTGGGATGAATCTCATGACTGGACTGTTAATCTGGATGGTTATAACCTATTTAGGAAAGATAGAGGCAATGGTAAAAGAGGAGGAGGGATTTGTCTGTATGTTAAGCCTGAATTTAAGCCTACAGTCAGAGAAGATATTTATGGTGTTTGTGGGTAGAGTTAAATAGCAGAGCAGCAAATTCCAAAAGAATATTAGTAGGAGTATGTTATAAACCCCCAAATATAGCTGAAAGTGAGGAAATACAATTATTGTTACAGATTGGAAATGCAGCTAAGCATGGGCAAGTTCTAATAATGGGAGATTTTAATTACCCTGAAATAAACTGGATAAATGAGACCAGCAGTTCAGCTAAGGGGAGCAGGTTCTTGAATACACTCAGGGATCATTATCTGGCCCAGGTTATACAAGCGCCTACTAGAAATGAAGCTATCTTAGATTTAGTCATCACAAATAATATTGATATAGTATCAAATGTTGGAATAGGGCAACCTTTGGGAAACAGTGATCACAACACAGTCTCATTTGAGATTTAATTAAAAAAACAAAAGGGGCCAATAAAAACTCTTAATTTTAAAAAGGGCAGATTTTGATGGTCTAAGGGCAGCAATACAAAGTATAGACTGGGACAGAGAACTGAGAGGTAAAAACACTGAACATAAATGGACAACATTTAAATCCTTACTAAATATACATACCGTACGTATCACCATATACCAAGTGGGAATAAAAGTAAAAGGAGGAAATCCCATCCAATGTGGCTTAACAATGATTTAAAGATCAAGATACGGAGTAAAAAACAGGCATTTAAATTATACAAACAAGAGGGGACAGAGACTGCTTTACGGGAGTACAAGGAAATCAACAAGGCTTGCAAAAGCGCGATTAGTCTGGCTAAATTGAAAATTAAAAATTAATTGCAAAACAGAGTAAGACTAACCCTAAAATATTTTTTAAGTATATTAATGGGAAGAAGGCGAGCAAGTAAGCTATAGGAACATTACAATGTGACACAGGCCACCCGAAGATTAGTGACCAGGAAAAGGCAGATGAGCTAAATAGGTTCTTTTCTTCGGTATACACAAATGAGGTACCAGTGGTTGGGTCACTGCAACATAATGGGGCTACACTACCTTTGCCAAATAATTGGTTAACACATGAAGTAATCCAAAAAATAAATGTTAATAAAGCTCCGGGTCCTGATGGAATACATCCATGGGTACTGAGGGAACTGGGTTCTGTAATAGCCAAACCATTATATTTAATTTTTCAAGATTCACTCAACACATGGTCTCTACCAGATGACTGAAGAAAAGCTGATGTGATACCTATATTTAAAAAGGGAGCAAGAGCAAATCTGGGGAATTATAGACCAGTGAGCCTCACTTCTGTAGTGGGGAAGCTTTTGGAAGGGTTAATAAGGGATAATATACAAGAATATGTCTATTTGAACAGGATTATAAGTAGGAGTCAACATGGATTTATGAGGGATAGGTGATGTCAAACAAATCTAATTAGTTTCTATGAGGAGGTTAGTAGGAACCTGGATCAAGGCAACTCAGTGGATGTAGTCTTTTTGGATTTTGCAAAGGCTTCTGATTCAGTGCCATACTGGAGACTATTGTGCAAACTAAGAGATACAGGAATTGCAGTAAATATCTGCTCATGGACAGGAAGACAGGAAGCAAAGGGTTGTTGTAAATGGAACATACTCGGATTGGACTAATGTGGTAAGTGGGGTTCCTCAGGGTTCAGTATTAGGTCCTCTCCTTTTTAACATATTTATTAATGACTTACAGGTGGGACTGGAAAGTAGTTTCTCCATTTTTGGAGAATTTGTGCAAGGTAATTAAATCAGATAATGATGTGCTTTCCCTCCAAAGGGATTTACATAAAAATGAGGATTGGGCAGACGAGATTTAATACGAATAAATGTAAAGTTATGCATCTGGGAAGGAAAAATAGCCATGCAATTTATAATCTTAATGGAGCAAATCTAAGTGTAGCAGATATTGAAAGGGATTTGGGAGTGCTTGTGGACAACTACCTAGGTAACAAAGCCAAGCAGCAGCTGCAAAGGCAAATAAAATTAGCATGTATTAGGAAGGGTATAGAAGCAAGGGAAGCAAATATAATTCTGCCACTATACAAATCTCTAGTACGCCCTCATTTGGAAATTGGAGTACAATTTTGGGCATCACTTCATAAAAATTAAATTTTAGAGCTGGAAAAGGTACAGAGGAGGGCAACAAAACTAAGGGGAATGAAGGGGCTAAGTTCTGAAGAAAGACTAACCAAATTCTCTAGAAAAAAGGCATCTAAGAGGAGATATGATTATCTTATATAAATACATTTAGGTTCAGAGGAGGTGGTGACAGCGAATTTGATAGATAACTTTAAAAGGGGACTGGATTTGTTTCTAATTAAAAAAGGGAATTCAGGGTTATCATGGAAAATTAGAGAGATAGTATTGATCCAGGGAGAAATCCGATCGCCAGTATCTGGGGTCAGGAAGGAATTCATTTTTTTTTCCTTTGAGACGATTGGCTCACTTGTTTTTTTTCTGTTTGACTTCCTCTGGATTAATTAATAATTAAAAAATAAAAATTAAATAATTGATTAATAATTAATTAATAACAAATGAATTAATGTTTAATCCGCATATTGCAGATCAGAGGAGATCTTAAAAGGCTGAACTTGATGGACTGATAGTCTTTTTTCAACCTTAATTACTGTGTAACTATGTAACATAGCCCAGCTTTGGAAACTGCTTATTTAAATCTCCATATATAATTTTTCCTATTTTAATCTACTGTTGCCTTTTAGTGTATCATACTTTTCTATTTATTAAAAGCACTCTGTTGTATCAGGAAAGTAGCTACTGAAAAACTACAGTCCATACAATGTTGCTTTTATTCATAGTGTACTAGAGACTTTGTGCACATACTGTGATTATACACACATTGTACTTTGTTTTATATTCTGGATATTTTATAGAGCAGTTGAAAAATAACTATTATAACTGTCTGCTTTCCTTAGCTGTCTAACAGGATGTTACCCCTGGATAAGAAGCACTTTAATTTACAGTTGTCCTTATATATTGTCACCATCTTAGTGCCCTTCTGTTATAATTGGAATATTAGTACTGACCTTCAGTCCATGTAACATTAATGGAGATAGTTACCATAAACTCGGGCTGTGCTATGCCCCCTGACGCGCGTTTTCCCACTGCTAATGACGGATTCTTCAGAGGAAGTGTGTCGGCTAACTTTCACAGGCTTTTTTAAGGCCCGAGCCACACCTTCAAGTGACGTAATTTGTGACGCAATCATGTTATTGCGATATTCTGATTTGTTAATCAATGTGTTGCTAATGGCTTCATAGAGCCTTTCATTAAATAAAAATGGTGTTTCTTACTATAATATACTAATGATTACATATTTATTTACAGTATATAAACAAGTTGCTTTCAGCCATGTTGGCATCAGGATACTAGGCAATACTGTATATGTGGGACTAATTTTTTCTATTTAAGACTGTTTAATTATATTGCATTTCACCATATGGAATGATACTTAGACAAAAGTGAAGCCTTCATTCAAACCATTAGGGGATAATGTTTTAAGATGGAAGATCCATCTGGCTTCCCTTTGCAAAAGTTTAGATTCAATGTTCCCTCTTCTGTTAAAGTTAGTAGACTGGAAAAAAAAAATCACCTTATCTAAGAGCCATGATGTCTCCATCGTGTTTCTGATTAATGTGTCTGTCAATTGGAACATCCAAGTTATTATGAATGGAATTAATATGTTCCAAAACCCGCTACTGAATTGTCTGCTGGTTTTGTCAACATATTGTAAGCCTCAAAGACAGGAGATTAGATATATCATGCTGTAGTGTGACAGTTAATAAAATCTCAGATTTTCTAGTTTTTGCTGAATCTGAGGATTTAGTCATTGTGGATATGTGTGGACATGCTTTACATTGTTTGCAGTGCCTTGATCCCGTTTGGCCTTTTGTTATCCAGTCACTACACTTAGATGCAGGGGTCACGTAATGGCTGTGAACTAATTTGTCCCTTAGCATAGGAGCTTGTCTGTATATTACAGAGGAATGCGGTGTCAAAACTTCAGTGAGATCTTTATCAGACAGAAGGATATGCCAATGTTTATCAAGAATTTGCTTGATTTTGTGGTAGTGTGGACTGAATGTCCCAATAAGTCTTATTTGTTGGTTCAATGACGGATCCTTTTCTTGATATGAACTTAGTAATATTTCTTGTTTTAATAGTTTGGCTTTTGCATAGGCTTTTTTCAAAGTATTATGGGAATAGCCTCTTTGTTGAAATCTAGAGTATAATTCCTTAGCTTGATTTTCAAAGTCTGCATCCAATGTACAATTTCTTCTTATACATAAATATTGTCCGTAGGGTATACTTTGTACTACATGCGATGGATGATGACTTGAACCTAGTAATAAACTGTTGGTGGCTGTCTCTTTACGATATGTATGTGTTACTGACAGATTGTTATCAGTTTTTCTGCTCAATAGACCCAGAAACTCTATATTCGACAGACTGCAATTGTGTGTTAACAAGAACAATCTGGGACTCAAGTTAAATCTTTGTATAAAGAGTTTCAGGTTTGGTTGGGTTACCTTCCAAGTCAAAAAGATGTTGTCAATATAACTTATCCATATCTCCACGTGGTCCGTGAATGGAGTCATAGCATCGTTAAATACAGTTTGTTCTTCCCAACAGACTAGATGTAGATTTGCATACGTTGGGGCACACCGTGTTCCAATTGCCATACTCTGTGTTTGCTGAAACTTGTTAATATATACAAAGTAATTTAGTGTAAGTACAAAATCCAGGAGACTTATCACAAACTCCTAATGCTTCATGTGTATAGTACTTCTGGTGCTTAAAAAATACAGACATGCTTCAAGACCTTCAGGGTGCGGTATAGAGGTATACAAGGACTCATCATTGAGACCAACCAGTAATGTTTCTGGTTCCAGATTAATATTTTGTAACCGCTGAAGCACACTCTTTGTATCTTGTACAAACGATGATAAAGCTTTGACAAAAGGTCTTATTATTTTGTCCACGTATATATACTTGGTTGTTCAGTGAGACTGTTATTCCCCGACACTATCCGTCTTCCTGGTGGGGCAGTCTTAGGGATATTGAGAATAGTATAGAATGTAGGAATCGTGGGATGCTGGTTGAGCAGAAAATGGTATTCTTGTCTGGAAGTTACATCTTGATCTAAACCTTTGTCCTAACATGGATATCAATTCTGCTTTATTTGCTAATGTAGGATCCTGTTTTAGCCTATGGTAGCATTTTTTTTATCACTTAATAATCATAGATTCTCTGTATGATAATCTATACGATTGAGTAATACTGTATTACCCCCTTTATCTGAGGGTTTTATAACTATATTGCTTTATTTTTGCATCTGTCTCAATGCTTGCTGCTCTCCGGCTGTAAGAATACAAGTTTGCAAGACTTTCCAATTCTTTACATACCAAGGAGACACAAAACTTTATTTCAGGTGATAATCCTAAATTAGGAGTGAATTTACTTTTTGGTTTTAGATCTGTATATGGTCCACAACCTTGTTCTATATCAAATCACTATTAAGTGTGGGCTCATTAACCATTCTTCCAGATACTCTTGTTCACCTTTAGTTAATTTCAGTTATTTATATTGTGTCTCAGTAATTTTTTTATAGTGCTTCACCAACAACAATTTTCTTGCAAAAAGATGAATATCTTTAGTTAACTCAAAGTAATCAAACTTAAACATTGGAGAAAAGGATAGTCCCTTATTCAATAAGCTCTCATGATATTTTTTGACAGGGAAATCTGAAAGATTAATTATCTGTTTATCATCTTTCTTTTCCATTGTTAATGGTGCTTCTGATGGGCCCAACGATTGCAACCTCTCAGTCTCCTCTCTTGTCCTTGTTTTCGATATTCTAAAAAAGGCTCTCCTGGTCTTGTTCTCTTGTTCTTGATCCACCTCTACGTTGGATATTAGTGAAATTAATATTTTCCACTGCTGTTTCTGCATCCGAGGTGTCGTATTCTGATGAATACATTTTGTCCTGGATAGTTACTCTTTGTTTCAGAGGATGTCTGTAAATTCTGTTGTCTTCAAAGTACCGTTGATCTCTAACAAACTTTCTATGTTTTCTATCCTTGAGGGTTTGTTTGAACCTGTCTATGTCAATTTCGATTTAGATTCTAAATCTTGAAATTTGTCATGCGAGCAAAAAGATTCAATATCAGCCAAACTTAGTGCCAACTCTACCTTAGTATTTTCTAAAATTAACTCCTCTTTCTGTAATATGGGTTGCATCAAAGAGGCTGAACATTGATGGAGTATTTTATCTAATTCTTGTACAAATGTATCATTCATTAAATGGGAAGCTGGATTAAGATGAACTCTCAATCCTCTGGGAATTAAATTCCTTGAAAGATAATTTTGTAAATGTTTTGTTTCCCACCTAGCCCTAGCTTGCCGTTTATAAAGATTTGTAATTTCTGTAAATACCTGGAAAATATTTTTTTTATTCAGATTTTTCACCTATATTTCTATTATCGGTTGAGAAAACACTCTCAACTTAAAGAAATAATTGGTCCCACATATACAATATTGCCTAGTATCATGAAGCCAACTTAACTGAAAGCAAACTGTTTATATACTGTAAATAAATACGTAATCATTAGTATATTATAGTAAGAAACACCATTTTTATTTAATGAAAGGCTCTATATAGCCATTATCAACACATCGATTAACAAATCAGAATATTGCAATAACATGATTGCGTCACATGTAGGTGTGGCTAGGGCCTTAAAAAAGCCGCGAAAGTTAGCCACCACACTTCCTCTGAAGAATCTGTGGTTAGCGGCGGTGAAACGCGCGTCAGGGGGCATAGCACAGCCCAAGCTTATGGTAACTGCATCTCAATTAACGTTGCATGGACGGAAGGTCAGTACTAATACACCAGAGGGACACTAAGAGGGGGGCAATACATAAGGACAACGGTAAAATAAAGTACTTGTTTTCAGGGGTAACATCCTGTTATACATAGCTATTATGTCTGTCTCTGCTTTCCTTGGCTGTCTATTTCAACTGCACTATAAAATATCAAGAATATAAAACAAAGTGCAGTGTGTGCATAATCACAGTAAGTGCACAAAGTCTCTTGTACCCAATGAATAAAAGCAACATTGTATGAACTGTAGATTTTTAGTAGCTACTCTCCTGATACTTTTCTATTTATTAAAATCACTATGTTCTATGATACAATAAAAGGCAACAGTATATCAAAATAGAAAAAATTATATATGGAGATTGAAAAAAGGATTTTCGAAAGCAGGGCTATGTATTATTTTATACAATAGCTAGTATTGCACTTTGTATGCCAAAAAATATTGTTTTAAATATAGATATAATAAAAGTATTTTTTTATATTGCAACAATATTATGTACAAATAGAGTTCTGTTTTTAGAGTTCTCTTAGTGGGGTCTATTCTTCAGACCAGCAGGAGAATTCTTTCGGTGTCTAACTTCCATGTTTTACTGATGTTATTTACTATTGGCTGGGTCTAAGAAATAAATTATGGGCTTGTTTAAATATTGTCAGATCATATGATCACACCCCCTGAAATCAGACTTAAAAAAGGCAGCATTTACGAGTTTAGGCTTAAGGAGGTAAATTGCGAGTTGGAATCAATAGAATACATCTAAACATTTAGAGAAGAAAACACCTGCAGCAAAAATTACGAGTGAGAGGCATTTGCGGGCGTCTAATAGAATAGGGCTCATAGTTATCTAGCTGTGACTAAGCCATTGTCAGAACCATTTACATCAACAGACACAGGTATCTTCTTCCTGTCAGGGACAGATTAGCCAAAATTTGTCTCATGACTTCCTGTTGATGTAGAATTTTTGCAAGTTGTTCAACTCTGCTACAAAAAAAAACAACAAATCAGCAGAGGGTGCATATTTCAACATCATCCATTAGTTTTAAAGAAGCTGAAAGGTTCCTGGATTTTGCTAGGTATATAAAATATATGTGTATCTATTTATCCTTATTAAGAAATGCTTATAAGCTCTATTTATACTGCCGAAAATCAAACAAATAGTGCCTGCATTAGTCTGCCCACTGCAGCAAATGCAGACACAGAGTCTGTAGGGCTGGGTGTGCAGTGTCATGTCCTAGCCTATCAGCGACTGCATCTACATTTTGCAGTATCTTGCTGAGAGGTTGTCATTGATTGGTTTGTATTAAACACAGCACAGCCAATACTCCAGTGTTTTTATGAGCTGCACATGGCAAAGCCATATAGGGAGTATTTTTTATTTTAGGCAGTAAAAACAAATTACAGGAGTTATAAGAAAGAATACAATCTCACCAAACTGGAGTATAAAGCCCTTATAGAACTTAGGGATGATATGTCTATACATATTAAGCCAGCAGATAAGGGTGGCAATATAGTCCTAATTGACAGTGATGACTATAAGGAGATGTGTATGAGGATTCTAAAGGATAAAACTACTTACAACATCATCAGTAAGGATCCCACTCCTGAATTTAAACTGAGACTTAAGAACATCTTAGAAGATGTAAAAAATAAGGGAATAATTGATGATCAGACATTCCAATTTTTGTTTCTCAAATTTCCCACGGTTTCAGTCTTCTACTCTCTTCCCAAGGTTCATAAGAAAACTCGCCCTATTCCAGGTAGACCTATAGTCTCAGGGACCAACAACCTTTCTCACAATTGTAGTATATTTGTGGATCATCACCTTAGAGAATTTGTGATGGGCCTACCTTCTTATGTCAGGGACACCCCTGATATCCTGAGGCAACTAGAAGATCTATCTGTACCTATGGAATCCTGGCTAGTATGTATTGATGTTGAGGCCTTATACAGCAGTATTCCACACAGCTTTGGAATTGATGCAGTAAAATACTTTTTACAGATGAAAGGTACACCTTTCGATGAATTTCGATGAACATATTTCTAATAGCATTATTAGAGTATGTTTTAAAACATAATTTCTTCCTATTTAACCAGCAATGGTACCATCAACAACAAGGAACAGCCATGGGTACACCATGTGCCCCTAGTTATGCTAACTTGTTTTGGGGCTGGTGGGAAGATAAATATATATATGATGACAATGCACATCCCTTTGGAGAAAACATACTTGTCTGGAGAAGATTTATAGATGACATTATCCTGGTCTGGACTGGAAACAGACAGGACTTAAGTTCATTTATACAATTTTTAAACACAAATTAACTAGCCCTCAGATTTACTTTTGAGGCCAGTCAAAGCGAGGTCTCCTTTTTAGATCTAATAATCAAAAAGGATGAAAAGGGGAAAATACATACATCCACATTTAGAAAAGAAACAGCATCTAATACCTTGCTGAAATGGGAGAGTCAACACTTTGAGACACTCAAGAGGGGAATTTTGAAGGGACAATACCTCAGGATTCGGAGAAATTGCAGTTCAGATGAAGAATTCCAAATTGAAGCAAACAAACTTAGGGAACGCTTTAAAGCAAGAGGTTACCCTAATAGAAGCCTAAAGTTGGCCTATAAACATGCTATGAACTGTAATAGAACCGATTTGCTAAATACACATAACAGCAAGGCTCAGGTTCAAACCTTTACTCCCAAAAACATTACATCTAGTGAACCTAAGACAACTAGATGCATAATGACATTTGGTCACGACTCTGAAATATTCTTTCTAAACACTGGCACCTCCTTACCAGTGATAAAGATCTTAAAGACACCCTTATTCCCAAAGCAAGTATTACTTATAGAAGAGGAATGAACATCAAGGATATGCTTGTCCATAGTGTATATATAGATAAGCAAGTTGAACCTAAAACCTGGCTCCAACCATTAAAAGGAATGTATAAATGTGGGAGGTGCAAATTTTGCAAATTTGTAAGACCCTGCAAAAATTACACACATCCGATAAATGGTACCAATTTTGATATTGATAACTTTTTCAATTGCAAATCATCAGGAGTGATATTTATAGCTACTTGTTTATGTAACAAGATTTATGTAGGTAAAACCTGCAGGGAATTCCGCCGGAGATTGGGAGAACATATATATTCTATTAAGAATGAATATGATACTCCCATAGCAAGACATGTGAAATACTGTCATAATAACAATCCAGAGGTACTTAAATTCTGTATCATTGATTCTGTAAAATCTGGACCTAGAAGGGGTGACTTTGAAAAAAAAATACTCCAATATGAATCAAGATGGATTTACAAATTAAGAGCACAAGTACTTTATGGCCTAAATGAAGGCTTCTCTTATACGGCCTTCATCTAGCCTATATGTAAATTTCATCTTATTATAACTTCACTATATGGGTTCCCTCATAGTTTTATAAATAATCCACCCCAAATAGATGTTTATATAGGCATCTTTTTAGGTCTTGGTTCTGGACCCTCTGATTATTTCAGATGTATAGAAGAGTTTTCCTATGATTATGGAATATGCACTTATTTCATTTTTATATGGCTTCACTGAATTTTGACTTTTCACCCATTGTCCTCACTAACAGTTGGATGTGGCCCAATAATGTATCACATTTAATTTTAAGCATTAAGATCTTTCACACTTTGGCTTCACTTTTTCTGACTGTGGCCTAGTGGTTTACAATATGCAACCACGTTGATTCACAGTCCTTACCATATATTGTTATATAGTACTTTTGGTCCTTTTATTGTCCTTTTGCATTCACTATGACACTTTACACTTTGGCTTCACAATTAGTTGGCTGTGGCCTAGTGATGTTTATTTTAAATTACTTTGGTCCACAGCCCTTATGGTCCTTCACACTTTTTATCTATGTAATATCTATATATTTATTTATACATTCAAATATATAGTTTATTTGGTATATTTATTCTTTCAATTATTTTTATTTTCCACTAAGTGAATATGTGTACCTAGTAAATTATTTTGATTATGCACTTTATCATATTTTTACACAAATTATATTTCCTGACATACCATTATATATTGCTCTTTACAACATCATTTGGTCCACTACATGTTATAGATCTTTATCTGTACTCTATATAGGTTTTTACATTTACTGCTGTCTAAGCTCCATCTACAATGTGCTGTATTTTAAATAATAGATGAACTATCCTCTTTGACTTAGTCCATTCCTGCTATACATTCATTCATGTATAGAGTTAATCTAGGTGTAGCAATGAAGGTAGTACAGGTAACTATGGCTACCATACGCTTTAAAAAGCTCCCAGCCTTTACACACGCCTTAATCCTTTGAGAAAGACGTTGAATACGTAGAAACATGTTAGGACGTAGGCTATCGTAACGTGACGTCATTACGCACGACGCAACCAGGGAGCGCGAATCTCCACAGCACAGGGTGACGCTGAGACACTATACATGAGTACATAGAGAGTTTATTCAGTTTGGAATGGCCTAGAATGTATATGTGCCACTTAAATAACTTTGGCACTGTACTTTAAAAATAGGGAATGAAGCATTTGGCTATTTAAAGCCGCACCAATATTTATGGATGGATGCAAATAGAAATGTCCTTTGAAGCATACTACTACGCTATCTATATCTATCATACTATCCTGAGTCTGTGACATACTAGTTCACATACCAATATTAGGGGATAGTATTCATAGATAACATTTATACATGGTACTAAGTAACTTTTGGCCAAATAATTTAACCATTTATAATTCAACCCTCTAGTTCATAGTAACTTTGGCCAGATCCTTGCAACTCTCTTTTTCTCATCTATATTACTGCCGAAACCCCACTTTATAATTGATATATGTCTAGTGGCAATAAGGTTTGCAGTTTTTCTGTCCAAAGGAATTTGTACAGTTTGGTTTTATACCGTTCCCTTTTTAAGTTTTTTAATCATCGTTGTCTCCATCACAAACTAATAAAGTAAAGTATATCACAATTGCCCACCTCTTTTTTCATATATATATATATATATATATATATATATATATATATATATATATATATACACATACAGAGTGTCATGCACTAATGGGCCCTACCCCCTAAAGTACATTTTTTTGCTCAGTAAAAACAAAGCAATAATACTTTTTAAGAAAACCAAGTATATAAGCATATAAGGCTTAAACCAAATGTAAACTAATGGTTGTTGATGTTAATGCTGATATTGATTTTACTAATGATTCATTAATGTTAAATACTATAAAACAAAATCACACAGTTATTTTAGGAACCCTACTGCAAGCCCCAATTTATAGTGTAGAATTAAAAATACACATTTGTAGAAAATGGTTCACATTTTAACTTCATATTTCAGGTTCACCTACATTCCTAAATTACTGCTTTAGTCCAGCCTATTTTCTATGACTTAAACTCCAGGAACTGGGCACTCCTCTAGCTACTAGACTGAAGACTGTAAATTGCAAGATTGTAATGTAGGTCCAGGAGATCTGGAAACCCTTACACATTCAATTCCAGTTGTCTTTAATGCCACACATATTTAATAATGTGTACCTTCAGAATATTTAATACTTTAAAATATTACAAATATAACACACTTTAAGGACTCACCTTCTAAATGATCAAAGCCCAGAACAATATCACAGAAATTTCCATGTTTATCCTTTGTTTCTAAGCATGTGATTATACAGCCATAGGATATAATGTCGGCTCTCACAAGGTCAGACTCTAGATGGAATTTCTCGACTGGACCTCCATCACCGGGCAATGTCCCAAACACTTCTCTCGTTACCAATGTCATACTGGAGGAAATGATCACTGCAAGTTGAAAATGAACAATTAGCAGAATTTGGGCAAATGGTTGCATCCATTTTGAAAGGTTAATGATGCAATGATAATACATAAACTGACACTGAATGTATACCATTTTACTCAATGACAGATATAGTCTTAACAAAATACATTATTATTTTTGATAGGAGGGAATTCAAGTTTCTCCCATTCAACTCAACACTTCAAATATTGCATGGATGGAATTACATCTGCTGAACTTGCTGATCTTTGTACAGTGGATGTTCTGTTCCTGTGTAAGTACTTTCATAGACTGACTGGTCACTGAAACTACTTGGCTGATTGACATGGGGGGGTTTAGTTTGCTTACTCTTCAATGTCTCAAACATAGATAAGCCATTAACCCTTCCACTGTAAGAGACAAGTTAACTAGTCACATTGCAGCTACAGGTTAACTCATCAATAACACTTTTATCTCCCCTTGGGGGAGATGTATGAAAGGTCTGTGTAAGGCGCTAGGAGGACTGGGGAATGTACAGATGAAGGCCGGAGAAAAGTATATAAATTATATACATTCATTGATTCATTTATAGTGGGAGACTACTTTATGATTTTTTTTATAGAAAAAAAAATGCATAAATAATTTGCCACAGTAAAATGACTTTTACAATTGTTTATTTACCACTTAAAAGTTAATCCCATTAGTTTGATCAAAGACCTCAACTTTGGTGGACCTTGTCTGAAAATGTTTTTGAAAATAATAGGTAGAGAGAAAATGTGCCACACACACACACATACTTTATGTTTGTATGTATGTACAGTGTCTTGCAAAAGTATTGACCCCCCTTGACATTTTTCGTGTTTTTTTGCCTCATAACCTGGAATTAACATGGATTGTTTGAGGATTTGCATCATTTAATTTACAAAACATGCCCACAACTTTGAAAATGTTTTTTTTTTTTTGTTATAGTGAAGCAAACGACAAAATAACAGGAAAAGTCAATGTGCATAACTATGCACCCCCTAAAGTCAATACTTTGTAGAGCCACCTTTTGCGGCAATCACAGCTCCAAGTTGCTTTGGATAAGTCTCTATGAGCTTGCCACATCTTACCACTGGGATTTTTGCCCATTCCTCCTTGCAAAACTGCTCCAGCTCCTTTAAGTTGGATGGTTTGCGCTTGTGAACAGCAATCTTTAAGTCTGATTTTCTATTGAATTGAGGTCTGGGCTTTGACTAGGCCATTCCACGCAGAGTGGTACAGGTTTTGCTGAAGAATATCCCTGTATTTAGCACCATCCATCTTTCCCTCAACTCTGACCAGATTCCCACTCCCGGCTGCTGAAAAACATCCCCACGGCATGATGCTGACACTACTATGTTTTACTGTGGGGATGGTGTTCTTTGGGTGATGTGTTATGTTGCGCCAGCCATAAGTGTTTTCTTTAATGACCGAAAAGATAAATCTTAGTCTTATCAGACCAGAGCACCTTCCTCCACACATTTTGGGAGTCTCCCACATGCCTTTTCACAAACTCAAAACGTGCCATTTTGTTTTTTGCTGAAAAAAATGGCTTTCTTCTGGCCACTCTGCCATAAACCCCAACTCTATGGAGTGTACAGCTTATTGTTGTCCTATGTACAGATACTCCAGTCTCTGCTGTGGAACTCTGCAGCTCTACCAGGGTTACCGTAGGTCTCTGTGCTGCCTCTGATTAATGCCCTCCTTGCCCGGTCCGTGAGTTTTGGTGGGCGGCCGTCTCTTGGCCGGTTTGCTGTTGTGCCATGTTCTTTCCATTTGTATGATAGATTCGATGGTGCTCCTGGGGATCATCAAAGATTTGGATTTTTTTTTTCTAACCCTGACTTGTACTTTTCAACAACATTGTTCCTTACTTGTTTGGAGAGTTCCTTGGTCTTCATGGCAGTGTTTGGTTAGTGGTGCCTCTTGCTTAGGTGTTGCAGCCTCTGGGGCCTTTCAAAAAAAGTGTGTATACGTAATGACAGATCATGTGACACTTAGATTGCACACAGGTGGACATCATTTCCCTAATTATGGGACTTCTGAAGGTAATTGGTTGCACCAGAGCTTTTTATGGGCTTCATAAAAAAAGGGGGTGAATATATACGCACATGCCAATTTTCTGTTTTCTATTTCTAAAAAATAGTTTTATGTATATATTTTTCTCATTTCACTTCACCTGTTTTCAGACTGTTGTGTTCTGATCCATAACATAAAATTCAGATTAACAAAACATTGAATTTAAGGCTGTAATGTAAAAAGATAGATAAAAAGTCAAGGGGGGGGGGGGATCCAGCAAAATTAACTTAATGATCTTATACGAGATCCGGGACTATCAGAAAAAAACAAGCTACATTTTTAAGTTCAAGACTTCAAGAATGGAAACTTCTGGCCAAGGGTACAAAAATGTCCCAACCTAAGTGGCGCTAAACTCAGAGAAGATATATTTGTTGATCCTCAGATTATGAAGCTACTGAATGATACGGACTTGTAATCTGAATATGTGCTATGCATGGAAATAATTTACGCCTGTGGTCAAAAGTTTTCTGGGGAACCATAAAGAGGAAAATTACCATCAGCTCATTCAAGATTTTCTCAAGAACTATGGAAATCTTTGCTGTAGAAGGTCTTTCAAGATTCACTTTTTGCATTGACATATTGACTTCTTTCCCCGAGAACCTAGGAGCTGTCAGTGATGAGCAGGGGAAAGATTTCACAGGGATATCCGTACCATGGAAGAGAGATACCAAAATGGGGTCCAGCCACGATGGGTGACTACTGTTGATTTTTAGAAGGAAAAAATGAACAACTTGTGCGTGGAAGCAAGGAACTACTGCTTTTGTTTTACTGTTTTTTCATAAGCCATATTTAATTCATTTACATAATAGAATAAGGGATAGAAGTAAAAAATGCAAGATTTTCATGACTATATTTGAATTCGGCACCCCAAATAAGTGAACAAATAGCCTATATGATCAATGCAAACTTTCCTGTTATCAGTCTACAAGTGCAGTGGCGTGCAGCAGCCAGCAGGTGGCGTGCAGAGATTTTGTTGAATTTGTTCTTGTTCTTAGGGTTTAGATTTAGGGTTTAGGGTAGTGGCAGATGATCACCTTTACTATTTTAGCTTATCTTCCACAACCCTAACCCTAACCCTAAGAACAAATTAATCAAAGTCCACGCCACCTGCTTGCCGCTGCGTTGGCGGACAGATAAAAAAAAGATCCAAACAATCTGGTAGGAAAATACTGACATCCTCATCAGTGTACATCAGAGCTTAATTGATGCAACACACAATCCTATTCATGTAACTTTATTATTAACTGTGTTTGCTGGGGAACTGTACACACAAAATATGCACACCAAATGCATGCAAATTATACATTTTTAGTTATTTTATAGGAGTTTTGCAGCAATAAAAATTGTGCAGATATAAGACCGTGAAGAAATTCCTTGTTTTGGCTGAATCAGCTGTGTAATAAAGCAGCTTTTGTGCACTTATACTGGCTGCCAGCAGGGTTTGCATTGCTTTACTGACACTGAATGAGGAAATAATTACACGATAATGAGGTCTCACCAGGATTGTGCAGCAGACAAGAGAGAGAACAGCACTCACCCATGCACAGGATAGCAGGCAACTACCAGAGGATGGCTGGCGTGCAAAGGCTAGTGGCTACTGCAGCTGGAATGTGTATCACAGATTGCTCAATGGACTCTGGGCTCTAAGGGGTGGAACAGCTGATATACCCCCCCCCCTTTGTCTTTTTGAATGCAAAACTTTAATAACTACAACCAAAACCAGTTACCAAACCATGCAAGAAGTATAAACAGAGCTTTATATAGGTTGTGGCAAAGAACCAAACTGGCACCCACAAATGTCACTCACATGGTGCACATTGCAACACACAACAATCTATGTAACAAATTTGAGGATATTTTTTTTCTATATTGCATCTGAAAGACGGCATGTCTTTGACAGCTGCAGGTACAGGAGCCATCCGGCAGAGGGCAATGTCAATTTTCGGGCTCCGTCATGTTTGATGTAAGGCAAAGAACTATTCTCCCCTCCGACGTGGCACAACTCGACAGGGCTGATTCGACAGCATGGCCATCGCTATGTTCGGCCCCCCAGCGCCTCTCATAGCTCAAGGCCTTTTCTGTCAGCGCGCCTTATATGCCATCTGTCGGTTGGTGGTGGGTTTGCAGCTGTACGTTTTTCCGAAGGTGAAGAGGGAAAGGACCCATTTGATAATGTTGAGCAGGGTGTTTCCTTTTTGAAAATGAAGTTCCTGGAGCAGAATAAACTGCTTTGAATTTATAATCTAATTTGGGGCTGATAGAAAAAATTGCACTCCATATGCCCTTATGGCATTTTTTATAAGAATGATTGAAAGTTTGCAAGTTTTCAATCTTGTAAAATGCTTTAGGGGTAGCTCTATGTTCATTTGATTTTAAGCTCATAGACAGGACCCTCCATTCTTTTGCATTGTGTCAAAATTGTTTTGTGCCTTGTACTTAACCCCTGTACAGCGCTTCATAATATATTGGCACTTTACAAATACATTATAATGATAATAAGGTTAAAAGGGTCCTGTCACCCCAACAGGAAGTTGATTTAATTTTAAAGATAATTAAAAACTGGCTGTACATTGTACGAGCAGTTTTTCTCTACAGTAAATAATTTCTGAAATATTTAGAATTAACTTTGTGGCTCATGTAAGCTAATGTGCGTTTTAGAGTACTTGATAATGGTGGGAAAGGGATCTTACTGACATAAAACATGTCTATTTTGGCAGAGACAATAAATCAGATTAATTTCCACATCAACACAGCTAATTAATATGTGTGAGCTGCTCATTTGCATATACATGCAGCAACAATAATATGCAATTTCCTAGGATTGATTCACTTTAGAAAAAAAAAAGCAACATATAACCAGTTTTTCATGCTCTTTAAGAATAAGCAACAATACAAAACAACTTGATTTGGCGTGACAGAGTCCCTTTAATTAATTCATTTTATCCTCCTTAATTTAATTCTGCTGTGATCTAAAGCCACAGGGGAGGTGCTTCACACTAATAGTATCTCATGCTGCTAACAAGCAGACAGTGACATGTTGTGTGTTTTAGCAGCATGATACACTGGTAATGTAAAACCGTTCCCCCTGTTGGTGTGAAATCAATTCACAACTGTGCAAGATCACACCCAACACAATAGAGAACAGAAAGAAACCAAGAGGTTCCAGAATGCAAGAATCTGTTACTCTGGTAGCTTTTTAGACGTAAGTGAAGTGAAAATGGTATATTATAATTCCACTGAGGAGAATTAATTATTTAATGTAGTTAAAAAATATATATAAAATAAACAAATTATCTGAAGAGCAATTTTATGAACATTAACAAATATGCATACAAATGCAGTACAGAAGTGCCAAGATGCTATATTTTATCATTTATTATTGTACCTGGTATATTCAAGCATAGCACACTTCATTATAATTGTTAAGAAACCGGCAGAAAATGTTTGGGTGGTCCACAAAGACCCCAGTAGTATTTAAATCATCCCTTAAGATAGAGAACAATGTATAGACACAGAACACAAGGGGGGCTTGCTTGCCCGAATCTTCGGTTGTATTATAGGGCAGCCCACCTAGCGTTTATCCAGATTGCTCATTTGATCAAACTTCAACCTTTACGGGTCTTTGTTGAAAATTGGCAACGGAAGCCCCATACATAAGATACATAACTATGTGACCCGCACTTGCAGTATGCTAAACAGTTTTACCCCAATCCTATGATTTTGAGGTCGACCTGAGAGCGGAATCCAAACAATGGTGGCATACCAGTGCATTAAATAGAGTAGGCACTTGGTAAAATTCAGACAAGCTGATTTTCCATGAACAACTAATCCCCCAGCACCATATTTCTCCAAGGGAGCTATGGGATCTATAGAAAGATTAGACACTGGCTTGCATCCCTGACAAGAGATAACGGGCCACCGAAGTCTACCTGGCTTTCCGTGATATGTATTCCATGTATTCAGTTTTAAATTACCCTAAAGTAGGACAAAAAGCAGCCTACATGACAAATTGGGAAAAGGATCTAGGTAGAGAATTGGACACTGACACATGGAAAGAGATATGCTCTAATCTAGTGAGATGATCTCGTACATATAGTCTGCTAGAAGTATCAATAAAGGTATTACATAGAATCGACTATACTGCCTCCATGATGCATAAACTCAACACACAATTGAGTGGGAATTGCTTTAGAGGCTGGCACTCCAATGGAGATTTTCTCCATATTTGTTGAATGTGCCCCCTGGTGCGGGATTTGTGGAGGAGGGCAACCCAACTTCTATCACAACTGATCAGGGTCCCAACTGTACATACCCTTTGAGCATCCATTTAGATAATCTTACTTCATGTCAGAATAGACTATGGCAATTCTTTGCTCTAGCCGTAAAACATAACATAGCTAAAAATTGGAAAACTCCAACCTTAAAATTAAAAGAGGTCATTCTTAAAATCAACTACATATTGATTAATGACAAGTTGACTCATACTGCCCAACATACATATCTCCTCTTCGCTCTCAACATAGTCGATCAATATTATAATATGCCTAGGATAGTCTTGTGGTGCTTTAGGAGGGCTGGTGAGGCTGGAGGAACCCGGATTGCTAAGTGAGCCGTTAAATTATTTTGATATTTTGGATGGTAAGTACGCCAGATGATTCCCTTTGTTTCTTTTTCCCCTTTTTCGTTTTCCTTTTTTTACAATCCCGTTTTCCCCTATTTTCATTTTACTCTACTTGTAGTTTTTAGTAATAAGTTAATTTATAAATTAAAACAAAATGAAGACAAGCTACACCAGATAGGTCTAAGACTATTTAGTCTTCCAATTGTCACAGCCTAATGATGGACAATTGTTTATTTTATTTTAGTTTTTCTTATTTTTTCTTATGTTCTTCTAGTTATGACCAGACAGCTGGAAATTGTCTATATGTATGGAGAATACTATTTGAAATGTTTGTGTGCTACAAAAGCCTTATATCTTTGTTGACATTCTGTATTTTGTCATGTTGTATTAATCTATGTCTTCACTAATAAAACGATTGGAAAAAATTATATGAAATGATGCCCCAAGATCATGAACAGCTTTTAAGTGGTCAATCAAACCAAAAAGTTTGGGAACCACCGGATTAGATCAAGTAAAAATTGGATATTTTATTTTGTTTAAAAATGTGGATAAATAATATTTTATTTTATCGGGAGGATTAGCTCAGTTGATAAACTGACCATTTAAAATAAGAAGAATGGTATTTGGCTTAAAGTTTTAATAATGGTATTTGTTTAATGATATTCTTCTCAATGTAATTGTCATATAAAATGTACACTTCACCTTCTTCTATGAAGCCTCCTGACTGACAGGAGTCTCCCCATTTCTCCCTGTTCTTGATCATGAGAGTTGCCATGTTGCACTGCTGTGGCCTAAGACCACATCCACAAGGGCTTCACACTATAAAGTGTCTCATGCTGTTAGTAAGCAGTGATATGCTGTATGTCTGAGCAACATGACACACTGGTAGTGTGAAGAAACTCATCTGTTGCTGTGTCCTTAGGTTACATGGCAGCTCTGATGAGCAGGAACAGGAAGAAAGGGGGAAGCTCAAGAAACTGAAAATCTGTTACTCTGGAGGCTTCTTATAAGTAGAAATTGATATGACAATTAGATTGTGGAGGATACAATATATTAAATAACCAATTAAAAACATGTATATAAAACAAAAAAATGCCTAAAAAAATCCCTTTAAAGCAACAACCTTAATATAGAGCATCCAGTTCCTGGTATCTAGTTTCACTGATCATTAAACAGGCCCACCAATAATTCTTACTTCACCACAAACAATAACAATAAATGAGCATTTTAGGTACATAAATTTTTACATATTTTTTATCTATATGGGCTTCTTTTTGTCAATGTTTTTCTATTTCTACTTCCTGTAACATTTCTGAATTTCCTTGCATTGACTTGTAAGTTTTTGCCACCTACATTTTCACTAAGATGAGAAATGATAGGAACCTTGATAGTCTAGTTCCTTGTAAAGTTTTTTTAAAGTGGGTGTAGAAATATGATGTAAAATGTATTGTTACAAAAAAGCATGATTTTAATGTGATAAAATAAAACATAAAATTCCATTTTATCTTAATCAATAGAGCAGGTTTTAGTCATTGTCGGGAAATGTCTGAGGTAATGTTTTTAGCAGCTTATTTTAAGAGCTTTGCGGTTTTGATTTGTCTGCAGATCTTAAGTGAAAATAGCTGAACTTTGAACAGGTAAAATGTTCAAGCGAGTTTGCACGGTGCAACATCCTGAGCTAGCACAAACTGGGAGCTCTTCACAACCCCAAACACCTAAAGGACCACTGCTAGTAAAAAATACACTTATTTGTCAAGTATGTACCAGGCTAACAATATTAGCAGCTGTGTAACCCAAGGACACCCCTTTCTTTATCACTACCTTGAAGGGGCTTGTGTGCCTCAATGAGCTATACCATGTACGGTCACCCAAGATGAGTAGGTCATAGCAGAGAGGTCAGAGAGATTGCGGTCCATTGGAGAAGTATCTGGCAAGTATCTGGCAGTATCTGTGCCATAAAAACCTTTCTGGATTAGCATACCCACACATAAGATGTGTCATGCTGGAGTCCATAGGGTCATGGAGAGTCTGACACGACTGAACAACAACAAAACCATGGACATACATTTTTATTTTGAGAAAAATCAGAATTTTTGAAGTCTCTTTTTATGAGTCCAGGAATCCATTTTGTTTTTAATACATCACATCCTGAGAGCTGGATGATGGGTGTGTGTGTTTGTAGTGTTAAGTGGATGGAGGGGTGAGGGAAGAGGGAACAGGTAGAAGTCCAGAATCATTGTTTGATCACTGGATAAGATTGAAATTGATGCCACACTCCTTCAACTCACCGGCCAAGAAGCAGGACATTGCATTAAAGGATGGAACCACAGCTCTCCAGAAATGTAAACATCCCTCTCACACACACAGCTTACACCAATGTATCATGGATTCCTCTAGGGTCCTGCAGAAGCATCAACATTATTTTTTCCCAGTTTAAAAATAGCTGTATGGCTTTTTTTCTGTTCATTTATGCTGTTAGTTAGACTCAAACATATATTTGTATTTCCATTGTGATGTTGTCCTTTAAAGCATGCACTGCAAGAACTGCAACTCTAGTAGATCAAAGGATGAAATACAAAATAAATTCAAGATACCTCACTGTCCCCCTTTCACTTGAAAACGGTAAAATAAAACTGGAGCTGATCTTATTAAATATACACACACTTGCCTTAACCAATGTAAAACCAACATTATATAGTCTTTATGTGGCTCTACCAATTTTAATCTAGGAGTTAGTTGAGGACTAAGATTAAAATAATTAATATCATAAATAAAAATGAGTAATGCCACATCTAGAAAATATTGTTGGTTTGTACAAATGGGGTGTTTGCAAGGACACTTTAATCTGTAGGCTGTAAGCAAGTGTGTCACTCATTATTAACCAATGCCATTCCAAAGTTAAAAAAAAGGGGGTTATGCCCTTAATGGACCACTGCACCCAAGAAAAATAATACTTGTTTGTCAGATATGTATCCTACTAATAATATTAGATGCTGTGTACGCCTTGGGAAAATCTGAATTTTTGAAGACTTGGTTTGTGGGTACAGGAATTAATTTTGTGTTGGTTGCATCACTTCTGCAAAGCTGAATCGGTGGAGAGAGAAGTGGGGAAAGATAGATGAGAGAGTCTTTGTTAGGGTAATTGGATGAAATTAAAATTGACACCACACCCTTCCCTCCTCACTTCAGGATGTGCAACAATAGCTTGCCAGAAATGTAAACGCTCCTCTTACACACTGAATGTCATATGAACACATTTTTAGGTTTTATGCTGCCCTAAGCCATTCAGGTTTGTATGCTCCTCAGGCCCAACTTGCACCCCCTCCTTTCCCTTTTTGTAGCCTAAATTATAAGTTTATGAATGTTTATGTATATACGTGGTATGTTAGAATTTTGCAAGTACACTTACAGACAGAAATATCGCTGCATATACAGACATAAATTAACAGTTAAAGGGAATACAACCCCAAAATATTTTTTTAATAGAGTATACTGTGTCAATGGTTAGCAAGAATCCTTAAAGAAGAAGGAATGGTGCAATGACCATCCCTGAGGATTCCAAAGAAACTCTATTTATAATGTTGCAACTCAGACAAGAAAAAAATATATAACACATTTTCTTGAAAAATTCCAAAATATTGATGAATACAAAAATTATAATAAATATATACATATGTACAAAAAGAGGGGCATATAATAACTTCTCCAACCCAAAAATAATCTAATAAATTAGATAGCACAGAGCCTTAAAATGCATGCGTTTAATTTCTATACTTCTTTGGTAAGGAAAAGGTTAATAATCAATCTGACATGTAATAAGCATCTGAAACCTTTATAAAGATCTAGGGCCTCATTCAATTGCAATTTGCCCAATTGAATTAGACCCTAAATAAGCACATAACATATATTTTTTAAATAATTTTTTAGTTAGTGAAAACCTTTATTTTGGATAGATGCTTGCTAACAAAAAACTTCTTTAAAAAATATATGTAATGTGGTTATTTAGGGCCCTATTCAATTGTGCAAATTGCAATTGAATGAGGGCCCTAGTGTTGTACAGAAAAGAACAATATCATTATTGGCACTATAGGCTGCAGTAGATGATCTGCAGTCCATTTTTGCCAGAGTTGCTATTTGATGCAGTCACCTTATTAGAAGGCTGGTAGCAGATCTTACCTGTTTTTGGGTGGTGCACAGGGGATCTCCATCATCTCTGTCCCACCGTAGTAACTGCTGCGTTCCTCCTATAAATAACAGCTGGTGAGAAGCTGGTAATAGGCTCTGTGCTGCTGGGCTTGGCGCTAATGCCCCTCTTACTGCTGTTCCGACACGCGCTTCACCGCGTACAACTCACAGATTTCTCAGGGATGCTCCTTTTGTAGATATGTATTTATTATTATTTTGGTATTCCCCAATTTTTTTAAATTTTTCAATAAAGTTTATTACATATGTTATTTTGTTTGAGTTGCAACATTATAAATAGAGTTTCTTTAGAATCCTTGGGGATGGTCATTGCACCATTTTTTCTTCTTTAAGGATTCTTGCTAACCATATACAAACATATTTCAATATACTGTACTTCACTGAATCTTGAGGCAGCCTGCTGCCCCTGAAAATGTGCTGCCCTAGACCTTACCCTTGTGGGTCTAGGCAGAAATACACTCCTGCATGTCCATTTCTATAAAATAAAACAGTGAATTTAAGACTGACGTCAATCTGTTATCAGATGACAATTTTTCTTGGAATATTTCTGGGTCTTTCTTAAGAAAAGTAACGTGGCTTGTTGCACAACCACATAAATGACCACTTAAAGTACCACTGCAGTTTAAGAAAAAAAAACTTGTTTGTCAGGTATGTACCAAACTAACAATGGGCCATATTCTATTAGAAGCCCGTAAGTGACTCTAACCCGTTATTTTGGCTGCAGTTTTTTTTTCTCTAAACGTTTAGATGTATTCTATTGAGTCAAGCCCGCAACTTAAGTCTTTCAGCCTCCACACATAAACCATTCCTTTTTAAGTAGGATTTCAGGGGGTGTGATCATATGATCTGACAATATTTAAGCAAACCCGTAATTTACTTCTTAGACACAACCAATAGTAAATGAGTCCATTATCATGATGTCAGAAAAACATGGAAGTTAGACGTAATCTGCAGTTGGAGGCTACAAATTAAAGAGATACAATAAACTAATATTTGCCAATCAGGCTTGCAATCTAGCACTCTATAAAATGCATTAGAGCATCTGTTCTAGTCCATGTGGGTTTCATGATAGGTATCAACCCCTTGAGTCCCTGGATCTATATTACTCAGAAAAAACAGTTAAAAATAATATTTTTTATTTGAATATTTGTTGGTTTGAGACTGTTCTGCAATTAATTATAATGTGTTTCCATGCCTTCCCATGCTTTTAAAGTACAGTATTGTTTGTTTAATTGCGGCTACAGCTATAATAAGTGTTTGAAAAAGCCCTTGAGAGTGCTATTAAGTATTTGTAATATTTTTGACAGAAACATGATACTTTTTCTAGTTGTGGTTCAGGCGTAATTTGCGAGCTAGATGTAAAGTTCTAATAGAATATTGATTTTGTGTAACTTCAATTATTTAGTACTCGTAATGTTCGAGCTGTGCAAAAATCAATGGAGAAGTTGCTGGTTTGGATGGCTCATAGTGATTGTGGGTGGGTTACTCGTAATCAAAATGCGAGCAGCTAATAGAATGTGTGGCAATTTAAGAGCGACTTTAAGTGCATGTAACATTACGATTTTGGCAATAGATATAGGGCTAAAATATTAGCAGCATGTGTAATCCATAGAGATGAAACATTTTGGAGTAAAATTCAAATTTTTGAAGATTTTGTATATTAATACAGGAATTTATTTTGTGTTTGTCACATCAGATTCTGAGAGCTCAATCATGGGTGTGTGTGTTAATAGTTATTAGTGAAGGGAGGGGTGGGAGAGGAGGGAAGAGAGAGCCTTTGTTAGGATATTTGAATGAGATTAATATTTACACCATAACCCATTCCAACTCATTGGCCCAGAAGTAGACTCTTTGCTTCAGGAAATGCAACCACAGGTCACCAGAAATGTAAACGACAGACTTACACAAAACTTGCACCAATGTATCATGGATTCCACCAGTGCCAAGCAGCGGTATCACAATTATTTTTTTTCTGCTAGCTGTATGATATTTTCTGCTTAATTATGCTCTTAGTTAGACTGAAAGGTTTCAAACAATTATTTCATATTATACAGTAGTCCTTTAAATGTGGGACTTTTCCTTTAGCTAAGAAGGACATGGAAATTCCCCCCAGAAGAGGGACTGTATCTCCAAAAGAGAGAGATTTGTGAAGTATGATGTCATACATTGTCCCTGTATAAATAAATATTAATAACTAATAATAAAAATTAAATAACACATCAGTGTACGTAGTAGTATACAAATATATATGTTACCAGTTGGTATATATGACACCACTGCATATGACCCAACTGGTGAGCTCTGCTTTTCATAACTCACGCTATTTTACACATTTTCCCACTTAAACATGGTGTTGGCAAGCAGCTCTAAATAGCTGAAATTCAGTTTTTATTTTTAACCATGACCATGGTTCCTCTTGATTTCTCTCAACGTGTAGGAGAAAGATAGAACCACGTTGGTGAGTGTCTGTATGGATCATTGTGCACATATTACATAAATAATGTCACAGACACTACTAAATAGTGCAAGTTTTTAAAATAATAGTAGTAAAATGTTGGGAGGTGTGTTACATTGTACTGTACATTTGGGTTCAATCAATACATAATAATATGTCAAAAGTAATGACAGGGCTGTACTTAGGCTTTATGCTGCCCTAGGCCATTCATATTTGTGTGCCCTTCATGGTCCATTTACTAGCCTTCCTGTCATAAGATTACAATATACAATATATATAAATAGTAAATACCATGGCTGGATTTACATATCTGGTGCCCTTAGGCACAAACCCCTTAGTGGCCCCTGGGTGCACAAGCTCATGTGCATCTCTGTTCCCCTGCCACTATATTGCTTCACCAGTAGCTATAGGGCTGTAGGTCTAATAAAACAATTAGACTGCACCAATTCTAATACACACATATACACACACATACAAATCTACTGTGTTCACATTTAAATGTCTAAAACAAGTTTAAAAAAACGCTTCCAGCTCAGAATGTTTGTTCTGTTTTTAGACTCTCTCTCTCTCTCTCTCTCTCTCTCTCTCTCTCTCTCTCTCTCTCTCTCTCTCTCTTTTTTTATAAACTTTTTTTTTGTTTACATCCTTTTATTAAAATACAGGAAAAGTACAGAAAGTCCAAATACACATTGCAAACTTGTATCACTACATGAATATAAAAGACTTTCCCCAGCATTTTGTCTTTTTTTCTTTCTATCTTTTTTCTTTACAATTATAAATAACAGTAACAATCTAACATTGCTCAAAAAACATAAAATTAAAAATAAAACAATAAAATAAAAAAATTAAATAAATAAGAAGTGGGGGGGGGGTTGATATCATTTTCCATCTTGCAGTTTAGACTTTAAGTTCATTTTATTTAATTACAACCCACCCTGAGAGTCCACAGATATAAACAAGATGCTTGTTCTCATCTAGATTTGCTGATATTGTATTTATTGTGTGTTTAATAATTCTCATCCTCAAACGTGGGCATATTGCAATTCTTTGCTATTACACTTTTAGAGGCTAGGAAAATCTGGTTTGATCAAAATTACAATACCTTAGGGAGTTTTGCGATGGGGAGTCCCAGTATTGCTGCTTCTTGGCGATATGTAAATGTATTAATCTTTCTAAAATAGAGTATGTTTCATCCCAAATATGAGCAATTTTAGGGAAGTCCCACAAAGCATTGCTTAATGTGCTTAACGTATTACAGCCTCTGAAACAGTTACCATTCAGGGATGGATTAGTCTTATTCTCTCAGGTGTGAGATACCATCTGAGGAAAGTTTTATTGGTGTTCTCTTTTAAAACTAGATTGACCAAAGAATTTGTTGCACTTTTGAGAATTTTGGCCCACTGTTCATCATCAAGGATTATATTTAATTATTTTTTCAGGATATTTTCAGGATAACTTATAAGATAGCTTAGCTGTTATAGCCTTATCAGTTAAGTAATTATAAAAAATGGAAATATTTTTCTTTCCATTGGAATCATATACATTTTTCAAACATAGATTTCTTGGCTAGCTTATTGGTTCTAAAAATATATTAATTGTTTAATCTTTCAATTATGTTACAAGTTATGTTATGTGGGTTTAAAAAAATAAAACAACAATATTGCATGTCCCCCTTTGCGCTCCATAGATCTGGCTCCATTGTTGTTCTCGTTTCCATCTCACCCCAAAACTGCAACAAGGAGGCCAGAGGAAAAGAGAAATTCCAGTTTGGATTTTTTTTTGGAAGCCCATTCATTTGGATTTCTTCTATGGAATTTCATCATAGGGAAAATAAACTATCATGACATCCTACCAAGCTAAGCGTTTCATTGTAATTTATTTTATATTACAACCCCATGATTTTTATGTACATTCTTTCTGTTTACTGCTCCCATTAATTAGTATACATTACTCAACAGAAGGGTTCCCTGGTGGTTAGGACTTGGTGCTTCCACCACTGTCAACCTGGGTTCAATTCCAAGTCAGGGAACCAAGAGGATTGAGCTAGGTTAGTATTGGAATGGGAGACCACCTAGGAATACCAGGAGCTGTATGCTGTGGCCCACTGGAGAAGGGACTGGCAACCCACTCCAGTATCCCTGCCATGAATACCAAGTGGATCAGCATGATCATGGATATAAAGATGTGACTGGTGTGTTACAAAGAGTTGGAAACAACTGAATGACTCACAAAAAAATTAAATGAAAAGAACACTTGTATAGTATCTAACTAATCTATCATTTAACACAATCCCTGTCTGACTTGGTCTAGCCCTGCTCTGAGAAATATGCTGGTAATGGGGGAATGGGTTTTCCAAATGCATGTGCACACACATCATTATCTGGGTAATAGCGTCACCGCTATTCTGAAGTTTCAGAATTTGAAACAAGCACTAATACCAATGTTGTAATCCTCCAGGTTGAATGAGGTTTGATTATTTAAAAAAAAAAAAATAAGTTTCAGTTCTTCTCTGAATGAGCTGCACAGGTTTTTGCATGAAGGTAACAAAAGGATCTTATGCTTTCTGTTATTTATGTCCACAAAGACCATCCAAATTTATTTTTAAATTGTTTATCTCTGTTGTAACTAATGAAATCCAGTTCTATTTGTGCATTTCTATCAACTCCTACTTTTATCTCTTCTCAGGTTGGTAAATTTTCTTTCTTCCAATTAAGAACG
Source organism: Discoglossus pictus (assembly GCA_027410445.1). Lineage (NCBI taxonomy): Eukaryota > Metazoa > Chordata > Amphibia > Anura > Alytidae > Discoglossus > Discoglossus pictus. The sequence continues at coordinate 103,780,892 of CM050165.1, read as the reverse complement.
ATCAATCATTTTGCTACCATCAAGATATTAACTATCATGTGAATCTTAGTCTTTGAGATATTTTCCTGAAAAAAGTGAAATAGAATAATTCTTGTGACAATTCTAACTTAAATTTGATAACTTAAGAAATTTGAGTTAACCCAAACAGCTTGAATAATCGGACATGACCACCACATATGTTTGTGTGATCCTATCTCCTCCTTCAGACATCTCCAACAGTTACCTGAATAATTTTGTGGGTTAGTCAGGGCCATTTTCTTTGGTGTAATGTACCATCTTTGTATTATTTTAAACTGGATTTCTCTAGCGAACTGCACTATATATATTCTTCTGTGATATTAAACGCTCTTCTCATTCTTCTCATCCCCTTCCTTTTGAAAGTCTTGTTCCCATTTTATCATTCTTACAGATTTTATATTTTCAGTTAATAGTTTTATATTTTTAAGACACATAATGATACTTTGAAATCTGTTAAGTTTCTATTTCCCACTAATTTATAACTAGAGTTCAGAATAGCAGTATATAACATGTTAAAAATGAACCAGTTCTCTTCTTGTATCTTCTTTTCCTTACAGATAAATTCAAATTATCTCCTTTATATACCGTATATACTCGAGTATAAGCCGAGTTCTTCAGCCCTTTTTTAAGGCTAAAAAGGGCCACCCTTGGATTATACTCGAGTCACTCCCCCCCCCCCGTGTCTCTCTACCCCCCCGTGTCTCTCTAACCCCCCCTGTGTCTCTCTAACCCCCCGTGTCTCTCTAACCCCCCCCCGTGTCTCTCTAACCCCCACCCTGTCTCTCTAAACCACTGTGTCTCTTTCCCTCCCCCCTCCTCATCCTCAACCCCCCCTCCTCATTATAAACACCCCTACTCATTCTCCCTCCTCAACCCCCCTCTTCAACCTAAACCCCCCTCCTCATTCTAACCCCCCTAAATACCTCCCGCTCTCTTGACCCCCGGGTCAAGATGGAGCGGAGGCCGGAGCAGAAGCAGGTAAGTGAGGGGAGAGGGGGAGGTATTTAGGGGGGTATAGGTTAAGGAGGGGGGGGTTGAGGTGGGGTTTAGGTTGAGGAGGGGGGTTTAGATTGAGGGAGGTTGAGGCGGGTTGAGATTGAGGAGGGGGGTTGAGGGGGGAGGTTGAGGAGGGGGGTTGAGGGGGGTTGAGGTTGAGGAGGGTGGCTGAGGTTGAGGAGGGAGGTTGAGGATGGGGGGTTGAGGATGAGGATGGGGGGTTGAGGAGGGGGTTGAGGATGGGGGTGTGAGGAGGGGGGTTGAGGATGGGGGGGTTGAGGAGAGGGGTTGAGGGGGTTGAGGAGGGAGGATGAGGAGGAAGGTTGAGGATGGGGGGTTGAGGAGAGAGGATGAGGATGGGGGGGTTGAGGATGGGGGGTTGAGGTTGAGGAGGGAGGTTGAGGGGTGAGGTTGAGGAGGGAGGTTGAGGATGGGGTGTTGAGGATGAGGATGGGGGGTTGAGGAGGGAGGATGAGGATGGGGGGTTGAGGATGGGGGGGTTGAGGATGGGGGGTTGAGGATGGGGGGTTGAGGATGAGGTTGAGGATGAGGAGGGAGGTTGAGGATGAGGAGGGAGGTTGAGGATGAGGAGGAAGGTTGAGGATGAGGAGGAAGGTTGAGCATGAGGAGGGGGTTGAGGATGAGGAGGGAGGATGAGGAGGGGGTTGAGGATGAGGAGGGAGGTTGAGGATGAGGAAGGAGGTTGAGAATGAGGAGGGAGGATTAGGAGTGGGGTTGAGGAGGGTAATAAGGGAGGGGGGAAGAGACACAGGGAAGGGAGAGGTTGGAAAAGACACAAGGAAGGGAGAGGTTGGAAGAGACACAGGGGAGGGAGAGGGGAGAAGAGACACAGGGAAGGGAGAGGGGAGAAGAGACACAGGGAAGGGAGAGGGGAGAAGAGACACAGGGAAGGGAGAGGGGAGAAGAGACACAGGGAAGGGAGAGGGGAGAAGAGACACTGGAGAGAGAGGGGGACACAAGAGGGGGACACAGAGGGCACAAGAGGGACACAGGGGGCAGCCCATTTCACACCCTCGGCTTATACTCGAGTCACTCATTTTACCCAGTATTTTGTGGTAAAATAGGTGCCTCGGCTTATACTCGGGTCGGCTTATACTCGAGTATATACGGTAGGTCTTTATGTATGTTATACCTCAATTCGCCCACTCAGCTTTCAGAAAAGGTAATAATTCCTTAGATACCTTATTTATTGGAGTAGCAAGTGATGGAAATTTGATTAAGTTTAAACTTTTATTCAGTCCATGCCAGCTGTTAATTAATACTCTGGGGATCTTTGGTAATTGACAGCCTTATTAAATTGCGATTCGGCCAATCGAATAGGGCTCTATCTAAGCACAGAGCATTTTTTTTTTACAGAAGTGTTTAGTTAGTGGACTTCTATCCAAAAGCAAGGTCTTCACTAACTAAAAGCTTCTGTAATATTAAAAAATATGCTATGTGCTTATATAGAGCCCTATTCAATTGGCCGAATCGCAATTTAATAAGGCTGTTAATGTTTTTCCCCCCATATGCTTTATCCCAAAATACAGTTGCTAGATCTACCACTGGTGACAGCTCTCTCTCTCTCAATTGTCAAATATTTTGATATATTTTTGGTGTTACTTTAGTCCCTGCCCATAAGACAGTGATGAAATGTAGTAGGTGGGGGTGTCCCTTTAGTCCCTGCCCGTAAGACACTGATGATATTAATGTAGGTGATGGGGTGTCCCTTTAATACCAGCAGGATTTTAACTCACACACTAAAGAAGATACCTTAACCACTACACTTTGGGCCTCATTAAATTCCAATCCCAATTCCAATCGATCTGTAACTGCTGCAAGTTTCAAGCTCGCAGACTAACGGGCTGTAGGCAACTGCAGGCTTGAAATTTGCAACAGTTACATATCGATTAATTTGAACAAGGCCGCAAGTACAGGGACGAAGCCTCAAAACCATAAACCATGCACCGTAAGTAGCATTTCCGGGCATGATCATGATCAATTAAGCAAGCCTGTAACTACCGATTTAGAAACAGCCAGTAGTAAATGAGAACGTCATCATGACGTCAGTAAAACATGAAAGTTAGACAAATTAATTAGTACCAATAAGTAAAACATAGAGTTTAAACATCAATCAGTTAGCGTTTAGACATCCGATATGTGATCAAGCTCGCAATTCAGCTTTGTAAAAATCAATATAAATGAATGAAGAAAATGGTCTAGTCCATGTGGGTGGCCTGATATGTATTAACTCCTTGATTCCTGAGATTGATATAACACAGAAATAAAACCTGAAAATATTAATTGTTGATTGCAGATTTGTGATCTTGAGACTGTTGTGAAATTAATTATAATGTCTTACATAGCTTTTCCCATATTTTAAAGTGCAGTATTGAGTTTTTATTGTATTTTATAGCGTTACGAACAGGTGTTAACCCCCATGCGAGTCCTATCAACTACATTTGCCATTGACAGGTTTGAAAGCAATTGCGGGCTTGAGGAATTGTAGCAATTTAATAGAGATTTGCGATTTTAGTGATTGTAACAGCAGGCTTGACAGAACAAAGACTTAGCTGGGTCGGACTTACTATTCTGACAACCACAGTTGCTTTTGAGCCTGAAAGTCGCAAATCAATTGGGAGTAGCGAAAAGAGACCAATTTAATAGCAGTAACTTTTGCGGGCTACAGTAACTACACTTTGGACTTTGCTCATTGAACTGCGAGCCTCGCAAAGCAGGCGGGCGGGACTTAGGCAGGGGACTTAGCCTCGCAAAGCAGGCAGGCGGGACTTAGGCTGGGACGACTTAAGACCAAAACCCGTACATGCACTGTGCGCCTCGCAAGGTTACGACTTTAACGACTTTCAAAGACATGAAAAAAACAAATATGCCTCAAATTAAATTACACACACCACAGTGGGAGAGGTAGGAAGCCCGTGAGTGAGCTTGCAAGTTAATTTGAGGCATATTTGCCTTTGTTTTAAGACTGAAAATCGTCTCAGTGAAAAAAAAATGGCTGCCGAAAAAACGCAAAAGTACGAAAATAAGGCCCAAGGACGTAAAACTAGCCCAAAGAACTGCCCTAAGTAGTAACACTTACCGAAAGGCAGTAACACTTAATCCAAGCCACTAACATTTAACACAGGGCAGTAACACTTAATCCAAGCCACTAACCTTTAACACAGGGCAGTAACACTTTATACAAGCCACTAACATTTAACACAGGGCAGTAACACTTAATCCAAGCCACTAAAATGTAACACAAGGCAGTAACACTTAACCCAATCCACTAACACTTAACCCAAGGTAGTAATACAACCCAAGACAGTAACACTCAAGTGCAAGGCCTATAGATTACACAGGGAGAGAGGCTTGCAATGAGCACTGAAGGCTGAATACATTTTGCCTTCTTGTCTTGACATTAGTGGATATACAGGGTCGAGTCACATTATTATAACCACCTCCTACTTTTGACGTCAGCCATGTTAACCAATGTGTTGTGAGCTGGCTTAGTGGGTACATAAGGTGACATGTAGGCATTCTGCAATCATATCAACCATCACTGTCATAGGTCGAATGTACAATTTATCTGACTTTTTAAAAGGGGATGATCATTGGCTTTCAGGCCAAGGGTGGCAGTATTTCTGAAACAATGCAGTTTGTGAACTGTTCTTGTGCTGCTGTGGTTAAAGTGTGCCATGACTGGACAAACGGCACTATTTCAAATAAATGTTATGAAAACAGTGGAGCATCACATGCCATTGATGTTAGAGGTGAATGTTGTCTGCCAATGTTGTGAGGGCCAACCGACACGCTTCAGTTAAGCAACTCACAATCCAGGGGGCTACCAGATGTGTGTTGCATATGGGGCTCTGCAGCAAACAGTTGGTCATTGCACCCATGCCGCTGACGGTTCAGAAATGACTTCGACAGTACCAAAATTGTACCTCTTCTGATTGGAAAAGTGTTGCCTTCTCTGATGAGTCACGTTTTCTGCTCCATTGACCGAATGGATGTTGGCGTTTCAGAAGGTGAAACCTCAGAAAACAAAACACTCTGAAACTATTGTTGGAAGAACACAAGCTGGTGGGGAATGTTTTCTTGGCATTGTCTGGCTCCACTCATACCTCTGGAAGGCACTCTCAACTGATTGGGTTATCTATCCATCCTGGCAGATCAAGTACACCCATACATATTGACTGTCTTCCCTGGATCGGATTGGTTCTTTCTGCCTGACAATTTAACATGTCACATGGCCAAAAGTGTCTGGAAGTGGTTGGAGGAGCACAACAAAGACTTACTTAATCTCGACTTTAAGAGAAATTCCTGGTGCCTAACACCTCCATTTCAAAAAATTATACTAACTTTATTTTAGGAATTTATAAAAGATAAAAAAAATACGCCGTAGGAGAGATTAAAAAAAATTATAATAAAGAACAGTGTTAGAATCAGTGGTATATGCTAATGACACGGCGCGCATGTGGAGCGAAGGCCGGAGCACAAGCAGGTAAGTGAGGGGAGAGGTGGGAGGTATTTAGGGGGGTTTAGGTGGAGGAGGGGGGTTTAGGTTGAGGAGGGGGGTTGATGTTGAGGAGGTGGGTTGGGGTTGAGGGGGGTTGAGGTTGAGGAGGGGGGTTGAGGGGGGGTTGAGGTTGAGGAGGGAGGTTGAGGATGGGGGTTGAGGATGAGGATGGGGTGGTCGAGGAGGGGGTTGAGGATGGTGGTGTTAATGATGGGGGGTTGAGGAGGGGGTTGAGGATAGGGGGGTTGAGGAGGGGGTTGAGGATGGGGGGTTGAGGAGGGAGGTTGAGGGGGGGTTGAGGAGGGAGGATGAGGAGGGAGGATGAGGAGGGAGGTTGAGGATGAGGAGGGAGAAGAGACACAGAGAGAGAGAGGGGGACACAAAGGGCACAAGAGGGACACAGGGGGCAGCACATTTCCCACCCTCGGCTTATATTTGAGTCACTCATTTTACCCAGTATTTTGTGGTAAAATGGGTGCCTCGGCTTATACTCGGGTTGGCTTATACTCGAGTATATACGGTACTACACTGGATTTTCAGGCAGCCTGCCGCCCCCTGAAAATGTGCGGCCCATGTGGGTCTAGGCAAAAACACAATTATAAATGTCCATATCTACAAAAAAACTACAGTGACTACTTAACTAATTTCCGGTTAAAATAACCTCGATGTATTTAAAGTTTAAAAAGATACAGAACACAACTGAATTTCAGACTGACCTCAATCTCCTCTTATCAGATGAGAATTTCGGAAGAAATATAACATGGCTTGTGGAACAGCCACATATAGTGACCACTTAAAGGCCCAATGTAGTTCAAGAATAAATGGAGGGAGGAGTGCGAAAGGAGGGAACAATTAGCTTTTTGAGGATGAATGGATAAGATTAGATTTACCACCACACCCCTACTCCCAGAAACAGATTCCTTGCATAAGGAAATGCACACATATCTCTCAAGAAACGTCCTCACACACACACAGCTTGCACCAATGTATCATGGATTTATCCAGGAACCAGTAGACTAATCTAATTAAAAACTAGCTGTATGACTTTTTCCTGCTTAATTATACTCTCAGGGGCTACTCCTGGCATTCTATATCTGCTGTAAGTTATGTTTTGGATGCATGGGGTTCAGTGCACATGCAAGCATGTCACTGGTTATAATGGGAGGAGAAAAAATTTGTAGGGAGGGGAAGTCTGAGGAACTTGTGGCACCAAAGATGTAAATCATATATACATGTATTTATTTTGATTGTTTGTTTGGCGCTCATCACTGGCCTCGCAATGAGCGCCTTTGGAGCTCATTGCGAGTCTCTCCCCCTGTCTACTTCCTCCCTTGTGTCTCATTTCCCCCTCCTCTCCCTTCCATGTGTCTCCTTTCCCCCTCCTCTCCCTCCCTTGTATCTCCTCCCCACTGTGTTTTTACCCCCTCTCCCTCCCATGTCTCTAAACCCCTCCTCTGTGTCTCTTTCCCTCCTGTGTCTCTTTCACCCTCTCCCTCCCATGCATCTCTTTCCCCTCCCCTGTGTCTCTTTCCCCCTCCCCTGTATCTCTTTCCCCCCTCTCGCTCCCCTGTGTCTATTTCCCCCTCCCCTGTGTCTCTTTCCCCCCTGTCCCCCCTCCCCCTATGTCTGTTCCCCCTCCCTCGTGTCCCCCCCCCCCCATTTCGCTCCCCCTATGTATCTTCCCCCCTCCTCTCCCTCCCCTGTGTCTCTTCCCCCTACTCTTACTCCCCTGTGTCTATCCCCTCCCTCCTCTCCCTCCCCTGTGTCTCTTTTCCCCTCCTCTCCCTCCCCTGTGTCTCTTTCCCACCTCTCCCTCCCCTGTGTCTCTTTCCACCTCCCCTGTGTCTCTTTCCCCCTGTGTCTCTTTCCCCCTCTCCCCCTGTGTCTCTTTCCCACCTGTGTCTCCCCCCCACTCCTCCATGTCTCTTTCCCCCCTGTGTCTCTTTCCCCCTTCTCTCCCACCTGTGTCTCTTCCCCCCAGTGTCTCTTTCCCACCTCCCCCCATGTATCTTCCCCCTGTGTCTCTTTCCCCCTCTCTCTCCCATGTGTCTCTTTCCCCCTCCCCTGTGTCTCTTTCTCCCCCTCTGTGTCTCTTTCCCTCCCCTCCCTTTGTGTCTCCCCCCTGTCCCTCTGTGTCTCTCACCCCTCTCCCTCTGTGTCTCTTCACCCCCTGTCCTTCTGTGTCTCTCCCCGCCCTCCCCCCTCCTTCATGTCTCCCCCCATTTTGCTCCCCTGTGTATCTTCTCCCTCCTCTCCCTCACCTGTGTCTCTTCCCCCTCCTCTCACTCCCCTGTGTCTATTCCCTCACTCCTCTCCCTCCCCTGTGTCTCTTTCCCCCTCATCTCCCTCCCCTGTGTCTCTTTCCCTCCTGTGTCTCTTTCCCACCTCTCCCTCCCCTGTGTCTCTTTCCACCTCCCCTGTGTTTTTAAATAGCCATTTTTGAAGATTAACCCGTAGCAAAATGTTTTTATAATATAACATAATACAGCAGGTAGTTTATTATAATTATAAGTTTGTGGAATCTACCATTTTATATTCAAGTGACCGAGTTCCTGAGGTGGGAGGAGACTAGGAATACGCAGGAAGTTTTTAATCTGCTCAATAGGTAGGTAGGTGGCAGATACATCTGCCAATGCTCTCATTAGCTCTAATGGAAAATGTAATAAGTGTAAAAGGACATATCCTATAAGGACAGAATCATACAGGAAGCAGGTTCATTAAATAAAATGAAAACCTACAATAAAATATAATTGCTTATAAAAGTGACAAATTTAAAGCCTGTGTTAATTTTTGTACGTTAAAAAACAAACATTTTGCCCACTTTCAAGTTTTGTTATTGAAAAAACTAACATATAAAATCCCATAATTGACGCAGTTCCAAAGACATGTACTGCTGATAGCAAGGGCTATGTTGATTCATTCCATCAGAAATGTTTGTAGCGGACTTCCCAATGTACAACTTAGGACATGTGTACATAATGACATATAATACATAGGCACTGTTACCGGTCACACATAGCTGAAATACAATAGCTTTATCTATGCCATGCAACTTCACTTCAAAGTATGTGCGTGCATATTTAAATGACACATTGTTTACATGGGAAAAATGGTTTAGGCCTAACCATCCAGCAATTTTCTGATAGCATTTTATTTCCTCACAAGCGGCTAAAGCATATTTAAGATAATTATTCATTTTATAAACAAAACGTCTTTGATGTATAGATTGGGTTATTACAGGATCATAGGGAAACAATGTGCTTTTCTTTTTAAAGGTATACAGAAGTTTCCTGGGTTTCATATGTTTCCTAAAAAAACAGCCACTGATTAGTAGAAAAATATGTATTATATTGAAAAGTTGAGTGTACTTATCGACGTATAACACGCACTGGCGTATAACACGCACCTCATTTTAAGAAGGAAATTTCAGGGGGAAAAAATACATTTCAAATAAAGAACTTTGAAGCAAAATCCTCAACCTCAACCTCCCTCCTCATCCTCAACCCCCTCCTCAACCTCCCTCCTCATCCTGCCTCCTCCCCCGGTATATGCTAATGACGTGGCGTGCATATGACGTCACATGCGCGCCGGGTCAAGGAGCGGAGCGGAGACCGGAGCAGAAGCATGTAAGTGAGGGGAAGGTATTTAGGGGGGTTTAGGTTGAGGAGGTGGGTTTAGGTTGAGGAGGGGGGGTTAGAATGAGGAGGGTGGGGATAGAATGCGGAGGGGGGTTTAGAATGAGGAGGGGGGGGTTGAGGATGAGGAGGGGGAGGGAATATCGGCGTATAACAAGCACACATCATTTGCCCCCTATTTTCAGGGAGAAAAAGTGCGTGTTATACGCCGTTAAATACAGTACATATTTATATGCTGGGTACTGCTATCTGGAATTGCACACCCCTAGGAAGCTTACATTACAGTGGGTACAGGTCTGGGTACAGATTGCACAGTATCTGGGTACATGTTGTGACTTCCAGAGGATGTGCTTCCAGTCACATGGTTGCTGGGGTCACAGCTTAATTATCTCTGCCTGTCTCCTTATGGGAAATATTAACACCAGAAGCAGTGATGCAGGAGAACAGACAACTGCATGTGTAATCTAGTGTGAATGTGCTGCACAGATTAGCACATGTTAGAAAGAACTATTTATTTTCATATAAGTCTGACTACATATCCCAGGCTGCTTTACAGCCTGTCTTATTAATTATTTTTCTTTCTTTTTGTATATTGGATATAAAATGATCGCCTTTTTCTTTTTTTCAGAAGATTAGAAAACATTTTGGATACTTTATTTCCACTCCTAAAAAAGAAAATTAAAAAAATATTGTTTATATATACGCAGACTTCTGAGCTTTAGCCATCAAATAATTATCTATCTCTTCTTTTTCCATTTAAAATTTATATTGATATTGTAAGTAGGGAATGTCTCTATAAGAAATATAAGATTGAGTGAGTTTTGAGTGAGAGCTTGCATTTTTTTTTACGTGTTTAATTTAACATTTTGTATAAATAATTTTAGGTGTAAGATCTGCAAAAAACAAAATTTCCTATTTGTGCATTTCAAATTGTATGTACAAGTTTAGGTGAAATCAGAAAATAGTCTATCCTTGATAAAGTTTGATGTGTTATTAAGTGACAAGGGAATTCTTTTTTTTTTGTCATTAAAAAGTCCACTAGATATCAATAAAATTTAAATTGTCTACTATTTCTCTATAAATATTTTTTCCTTATTATTACAAATAATAATTTCCCTTTTATTACAATGGCTTTTTGATATCTTAGTTCTGTTGTAATCTCTGAATGAAGCAATGTTAAAGTCTCCACCTAAAGTAGTGAAGTCATCCTTAATAGAAGAAATCTTTGTTATAATTTAATTGAACAAATTCTTGATCCAAAATAAATGTATCTTGATCCATCATGCCCTTATTATAATATATTGTCCTTCATTATCCAGATAAATAGATTTAAACTATCATTTTTACTAATGTAGCATGACTCATATATAATTGAGTCCCTTTTTAAAAGAATGGCGACGCCTTGTTTCTTTTTCTCGTAATTAACCACAACAATCATTTAATATATGGTGGGCAAAAGAACGATAGAAGCCCTCCACCCTATAGTAGTACAGTAAATAAATAGTACATTTGTGCTCACATTTGAATGTCTAAAACAAGCTTTAAACTTGTTTCCTGCTCAGAATTCCAAGAAATACAGCTATTGCACTGCATTCTGGGAATCTGGTCAGGGACTTGCAAATGTGCACACAAAAGCTTTGTGCTTTAATCCAAGCAGCATTTTAAACATGGCTTCCTTTAAGCATATGCCTGTTGTATTATGCACAGCCCAGGATGGATTATGCACAAACCAGGAAACCTATCCACGGACAGCTGTTTCGAGGTTACTAGTTCCTAGTCTGTGCAGTAGATTTTGTGGTGAGGTAGTTTACCACAACAATCAATTAATAAATGATGGGCAAAAGAGCAATAGAAGCCCTCCACCGTACAGTAGTACAGTAAATATACTGTATAAATCTTATTTCCTTTTCCCTCTCATTCATCTCTTTAATTTGACCATGAGAGAAAAAAAAAATGTCATTGTACTTATTCAATAACCCATTATTCTTTTTACAAAACAACTGCAGCATAGCCTCCTCTAACATTTTTTGTATTTTTTTTTTAAATGTGACTGATATTTCTTTTTAGCCTATGAGAGACATTTTAAGAACTTATATTGTGCCAAAATGTATTTAATCTGGAGTGAACCCTCTTGAAAAGAAAGTGCCGAGTTTGGGAGGCGCTCTACAGCTAAGTGGCTAGGTCCACTACATAATAGGAATTAGTTGTAGGTATTTTTTTATTTTTTTCATTTTAACCGTCCACAACATTTTTGCTATGCAAGCATATAAGGTTCTGGGGTTGGGCATAAATTCTTCTATGCTGTAAAACAATTTTCTACAGGTAGTGTGGTTTAACAGTTTAAGCAATGGAAGTCAGGGTTAAACTGTAACCATGGCATTAGCAGTTTTCTTCTGTAGTGCCTTGCCAATGGCTAGTTATAAGAGTCTCTCTGCATTCAGCATTGAGTACTAAGAAGACAGGGTTTTATCTATTACTAATGTTGCATGACTCATATCAAGTAGTGTGCTATTCTCCTTCCACTTCCCCATTACTTTTCATTTTGATATTCTATGACATCTCTGGAGAACTTAATCTTTCGTCTAAGACCACTAAACTGTATTTCAGCCAAAAATCACGTATTAGGGAAGACAAATGGGGAAGTTCCACACTCAAAGATATATTTAACATTGTTCTTAGACTTGTGAGGATGTAATCATTTAATGATTCATTCAAACTGTTAATGTTGAGTTTTGATCCCCTGCTTGTTAAGAATTAAAAGGCCAGTAGTAGGTAGTAGCTGCTCTTATATGAGACCGCACATAAATATACAAAACTGTAAATTTCATATTCAAATTTTTTTTTTTTAAACAACATTAACAGCCTTATTAAATTGCGATTCAGTAAATTTAAAAGGGCTCTATTTAAGCACACAGCATATTTTATTTACAGAAGTTTTTAGTTAGTAAAGAACTTGCTTTTGGATAGAAGTTCACTAACTAAAAACTTCTGTAAAAAAATATGCTGTGTGCTTAAATAGAGCCCTTTTAAATTTACCGAATCACAATTTAATAAGGCTGTCAGTCTTAAGATAACTTTAAAAAAAATATATTTCTCAGCCATCTCCCAAGTTGCTTGCCTCCACACCCTAAAAGATCCTCAACCCTTATATGAAAACTTTTAGTACAGTTTACCAGCTAGAGCCACTCTCATTGCTATAGAGGGTGAAGGCAAATGGCTTAATTGGAGGCTTACAAACTGATCTATGAACTATAATATTTTTTAATTTTATATTTTTAGTCATTGATTGGGAATGTTATTAATAATAAATGACTACCGTAATTAAAACAACTAACTCCTGCTGTTATGGGATTGTATTAATTATTTAAATTCATATATTCTGTTTTTTTTCTAACATGAACTAGTTAAAACATATAGGGCCTCATTCAATTGCAATCTGGCCAGTTGAATAGGGCTCTAAATAAGCACATAGCATATTTTAAAAAAATTAGTTTTTAGTTTGTGAAGACCTTGCTTTTGGATAGATGTTTACTAACTAAAAACTTCTTTAAAAAAATATGTTATGTGCTTATTTAGAGCCCTATTCAATTGGCCAAAAATGCAATTGAATAAGGGCCATAGTGAGCGTAAGGAACAGCAGAGAGTGTTTATCATGTTTAAAGTACTTTATTAGTGCAAGATAAAATGTTATACTTATAAGCTTAAATTAGATTGAAGTATTTCATGCACTTGGACACATTAACTTTATAGTCTGCATCTGAATCCAATGTCCTTTTCTTTACTCCTAGGTTGTTGGCATAATCTCTAATGGATATCCCAGTCATGATATCTGGATTTAGTGAATTTACTAATTCAAATATGTGTTTGTGAGTATCAGTTTACAACAAATGAAAACTGTGTATAACAGTATCTATAACTGTATCTTGTCTGGCTTTACTTCCCCCTCCCCCTTTTATGGCCTGTATAATTTGCCTAGATCTCCTCCTTTCCACATGTCTTTGCATTTCCTCTCTGTTAACTCTCTCTATCCCTCTCTCTCTATCCCTCTCTCTCTCTCTCTCACTCTCTCTCTCCCTCTCTGTTCTATTGGTCCCTTATACCATATTTTATTGTTTTCTTTTAGCCCCAAATTTTACCTGCATCTGGTTTCAGAAGGCCTCACTTGTTACTCTGAATTCTGGGAGTTCTGCCTGCCTGCCCTCCCTCCCTCCCTGCCCCTCACCTTCCCACCCCAATTCTGATTAAATATATAGTGAAATGGGAATCACCTGACTTTCCTACTTGCATATATTATCTCACCACTAGGAGCAGACAACATTTTAAATGCTAGAGCCCTCACCACTGTTCCTTCTCTCTCTCTCTCTAAATGAAAAACTTTTCTAACTTTCACTTCTCTTCTGACCCTTTGTATTCCTTATCTGTTTAATCTTTCCCTGACTTCTTCCCCTTCCATTCCCTTTAGATTGTAAGTGGCGAGTTTTCAGTCTTCTAGGATGCTTTGGGAAAAAGCACCTTCTGCAAAGATTCTAAGCTCAAAACAGGGTCCTCCATTATTTGAATTTTGTTAATGCTGTATTTTCCCTTGTTTTTATCCCCTGTATTGCGCTACGGAATATGTCGGCGCGTTACAAATAAAAGTTAATAATAATAATAATAATAATAATAATAATAATAATAACAGTAAATTGTTAGATGCTTGTATAAGGGAGTAGTATGTTGGGGAAGAGAACAGATAAAAAGGAAAGTAGGATAAATCCACTTAATGAAATATGGTTTGTTAGGTCAATGTATGTCCACAGGTAATGTACTTAATAAAGCATCTGATTAAGTGAGTCAAGACGGCTATAACTTTTCCATCAGCCATATATCCTATATTCTATGTTTCACATGGCTAAGGGTCAAGGACAGTTTTTTTGCACTACTAGGGTGGTGGTGAGGTGGACATTATCAATTGGGAGTGTTGGTGCAATGCTGTCATTTGTAGAATGGGAACATAACCAGCTGATGTTGGGAGATTAAAATCGGCCATAGTCTCATGTATGTGTTGTTTTTTTTAAGTAAGGTAAAAGTGAGTAAAAATCTATGGGTAAAGTCAAAAAAATATTTATATTTTATGCTGCCCTAGGCTTATTTAGATTTGTATACCCCAGTTACCTGTGGGCCCCCAAGTCCTACCATCAGTTACTTCCCCAATCTATTCTCTATAGCCCACTGCCCCCTGAAAATATTCTGCCTTAATCCTGGGCCTCATGGGTTTAGGACTAAACATACCTCTGGGTAGAGTTGCACTGCTAAAATATACCCCAGCAATCCTTAGCCCTAATGCTTATCTATAGAGATAACAATTCTACATTGCAGGATACAGTTTGTCTCAACATTTATATGACAAGAAAAGATAGACTGTATTAATATAACAATATTATAATAAAACTAGCGACTTGCCCGTCAAAAATGATGGCAATAAAAACTGAAGCCTGGCAATGCTGTTTGCCACACAATGTAAGCCTCTCCCCCTCTACTTTACTGGCCTTGTGATGAGCGCCTTTGGCGCTCATCACAGGCCTCGCAATGAGCCCCTTTGGAGCTCATTGCGAGTCTCTCCCTCTGTCTACTTCCTCCCTCGTGTCTTATTTCCCCCCCCCCTCTCCCTCCCTTGTGTCTCCTTCCACCTCGTCTACCTCCTTTGTATCTCCTGCCCCCCTGTGTTTTTACCTCCCTCTCCCTCCCGTGTCTCTAAACCCCTCCCCTGTTTCTCTTTCCCCCTTCTCCCTCCCATGCATCTCTTCCCCCCCCTGTGTCTCCCCCAACCCTCCCCTGTGTCTGTTCCCCCCTGGCCTGTGTCTCTTTCCCCCTCCCCCTGTGTCTGTTACGGCCTTCCTCGTGTCTCCATTTCCCTCCCTTGTGTATCTTCCCCCCTGCACTCTCTCCCCTGTGTCTCTTCCCCCTCCTCTCACTCCCCTGTGTCTCTTCCCCCTCCTCTTTCTGTGCCTCTTCCTCCCTGTCTCTTCCCCCTCACCCTCTGTGTCTCTCCCCACTCTGTGTCTTCCACCCTCTCCCTCTGTGCCTCTTCCCCCGCCTCTCTCTGTGTGTCTCGCCACTGTGTCTCTTCACCCCTTCCTCTGTTCCCCCCCCTCTGTGCCTCTTCCCCCCTCTCTCTGTACCTCTTCCCCCCCTTCCCTCTGTGTCTCTTCCTCCCTCACCCTCTGTATCTCTCCCCCCCTCTCCCTCTGTGCCTCTTCCCGCCTCTCCCTCTGTGCCTGTTCCCCCCTGGCCTGTGTCTCTTTCCCCCTTCCCCCTGTGTCTGTTCCCCTCTCCCCCTCCCCATTTCCCTCCCATGTGTATCTTCCCCCTGTTCTTCCTCCCGTGTGTCTTTTCCCCCTCCTCTACCTCCCCTGTGTCTCTTTCCCACCTATCCCTCTGTGTCTCTCCCCCCTCCCTCTGTGTCTCTTCCCCACTCTCCCTCTGTGCCTCTTCCCCACTCTCCCTCTGTGCCGTGCCTCTCCCCCCCCTCTTCCCCACTCTCCCTCTTCCCCACTCTCCCTCTGTGCCTCTCCCCCCCCCCCTCTTCCCCACTCTCCCCTCCCTCTTCCCCACTCTCCCTCCCCTCTTCCCCACTCTCCCTCTGTGCCTCTACCCCCTCTCTTCCCCACTCTTTCATCTGCTCTCGGGCCGCGCTGCGCGCAAGCGCGGCTTGCGCCGCGCTCTGCGCATACGGGGCTCGTGCCGCGCTCTGCGCAATGCGCAGCAGTTTATAATTGTCTAACTGCGATCCGTCTGAAGCGTGACGACGAATCGCAGTTAGACAATTATAATATGTGATAAGAAGGAGGGAAGCCTGTGTCTCCCAAACTTAAAAATATTGATCAGGGCTTACTTTCGATTTGCACAAAGATTTGATTTTAACATTTTAAAACACAACCAATTTATATTAAAATTCACTATGAATGGGAAAAAAGTAATTTTAAAAGTAAACTATTAAAAAACAAAAGCTAAATTATTAAAATTAAAAAATTAAAAGATATGCTTCAATTTAATTTATGTAAGGTACCATTATGTTGGTTTTGGTTTTCTTTTTAGAACTAATTGTCTATTGTATTCTTATTCCCTATCAATTCTTGACAGATTTGTAAATATGTATCTGTAGTATTGTTAAAATGAATATGTACATTCTTCATCTGTCATATTTAATCTGTTTTCTAGATAAGTGTTTCAGCAGATAGAATATCTTTTCCATAATTACGCTATTGCCATTTGGCAAGCAATATTAATATTGATACTCTAGCAAGACTTTTGGTTGGAGAAGTGAAAATAATGACGCTTTCTCAGATTTATCTTCAATATATATGCAGTCCAACCATAAATGCATAAAGATACCACTCCTCCCGGGAAAATCCCAAAACTTGTTAGACTCATATCTATATGTAAAGATTTTTTTCTGCACTGTGCACCATTTTAACATCATTTTTGATACAAATAGAACTTTCTTTCTTTTTTTTATTGTTTTTATTGAAGGAAACAGGGTTATAACAGTGTTATATGAACATTACAGGTTAAACATAACAAGTGCGGACATAACACTTGAAAAATGGGAAATACACTTATTTCCATTTAACTTCCAATTTATGTACGTCTTAAGCACCATTGTAATAAGAGATAGAATGTAGAAGGAAGCAGTAAGGAAAGATGAAGGGGAAGGGGGAAAGGGGTGGAGTATATTGTAGTGGGTTAACTGGAGGTTATATCTTATTGTCCTTTCCTGTTGTGTTACCACCCAATGCATAGAGTGCAAGTATCCCAACATGAGGCCCACTTTCTGTGGGAATTATCTAGGTCAGCTGAGAGTGCTCATAGAATGTATAAATTAAATTTTCGCTGCACTATATTCGGGTATTGCCGACTTCCAGGTTTTAGCTATCGTAATCCTAACTGGTAAAATTAGTTGACTTGATAAAGGTTGAGCTTCTTCATAGAGACCTTCTATGGGAAGAATTAATAAAGCTTCTTCTAGTTTTTGGGGGATCCTGTGACCCCACAGTCTTTCTAATATATTATATGTCTCTAACCATATACGGACAATCTTTGGACAGTCCCAGAGGACATGTTTGGGGGTGCCTGGGGAATCACATCCTCTGAAGCAGTTGCCAGCTAGGCATGGATCAGAAAGTTTCAGCCTGGCAGGAGTCAGGTACCACCTCATGATGATCTTGTGTGAGTTTTCTCTAAGAATTGTGTTGAGGGAGGAGCTTGCAGCCTGTTTATGTATTTTGTTCCATTGCACGTCGGTCAGTGTGATGGCAAGTTCCAATCTCCAGGAATATTGATGGTGAAGTTTAGATGGCATGGTCTGGTCTATGAGATAATTGTATTTAATGGATATTTTTTTATTGCCATTGGGATTATCTATGCAGCGGAGTTATTAAGTTTAAGTACCTTAGTAATATTAGCGTTTACTTGAGATAGGTTAAGCCATTCCTTTGATGGTAAGTGGTGTTGGTCTCTGAATGTCATGGGGCTCCACTGCTGATTTCCCCTTAAAAGATCAGCAACTATAATATATTTGTTGTCTATCCACCATTTTAATTGTGAGAGTCTATTAATTGGTGGATTCTTCTGATATAACCATAGGGGGGTGAGCCACGAGCCTGATTCTATTAATGGTGTTCTTTTGTTTGTTTGAGTCCATACAGCTAATGATTGAACCACACTTCTGGGAAGGGAGGATCTGTTTAGTTTATGACGTAGGCTCAGCCATAATAACTGGCTAATGAAAAGGTTCCGTTCCCTAAGGACACTTTTTTCAATCTCTAACCACACTGGCAGCTGCTCTTTCCCGAACCATTTGGTTATTTGAGCCAGTCTGGTAGCTTTATAATAAGTCTGGAACGGTTAATCCCCCCTTGTTTTTGGGTGCCATCATTGCTGTTTTATTTATCCTTGTTTTTTTGCGATCCCAGACAAAGTGGGAGATTGCCCTCTGAAGAAACAGAATGTCCTTTGTATGGACCACTGTTGGAATAGTGCGGAAGAGATACAAAAGCCTGGGCAGGACATTCATTTTTATGGCATGAATCCTTCCTAGCCATTACATTTTATAGGAAGACCACGTATTTATGTAATTTAGTAGTGTTTTTTTTATAAGCATGGCATAATTTGTATTGTATGTTAGGTCAGATTGTCTGGGGATGAACATTCCCAAATATTTAAGGTGGTGTTGGACCCACTTAAAGGAAAAGTTTCCTTATAGTTGAGATTCCAGGTGCTTCGGTAAGAAGACATTTAGAGCTTCGCTTTTGCTAGGATTTATTCTGAAACCAAAAATGCAGCCAAAAAGCCCAAGAGGATTAAATAAGTTGGGGAGGCTTGTCAATGGTTTGGTGACTGTAAGCATGATGTCATCTGCAAAAAAGGCTCAGTTTGTGTCTGCCTCTGCCATCTGTATTCCCTTTATATTTTGGTTTTCTCTTACTGCAATAGCCAGGGGTTCAATACACAAATCGTAAAGAAGAGTGGATCGGGGACATTCCTGTCGTGTCCCTCTTGATATTTTAAAAGGTTGGGATTTGAACCCCTGGTACGCAATGTATGCTTTTGGAGCTGAATTAAGTGCTAGAATACCCTTCACAAGTTTGTCACTCAGGCCGATCTTATGTAAGGTCTCTGTCATATAAGCCCAATTAATTCTATAGAAGGCCTTTTCTGCATAAAGTAAAAGCAGCATCATGGGAGTTTTTTTACTGATCCCACATCCTGCAGATCTAAGATTCGTCTGATATTACCTGGAGCTTCTCTGCCCTGGATGAACCCTACCTGATCCGGATGTATTAAACTCAGTAGTACTTGGGAAAGCCTGTTCGCTATGATTTTGGAATATAATTTGACATCACTATTGATCAGGGATATAGGTCTGTAGCCTATATAGAACTTTCTTGTTCATGTTCCCAGATCTTTCTCCACATCTCTTCTGATAAACCAGTATTTTAAGGGAATTTTTATTCAGAAAATGTCTGTTATATATTAATGTTTTAACTAGAATAATTAATTACAGGAATACCCACGCTGTAGATAGAGTGTTAAGCGAAATAGCGATAAACGGGGTAATTTTAACATAGGGTAGAACTCATGGAAAAAAAGAAATAAAAACAATTGCATTTTCAAATTGTTTGGCTTTATATTTTTTTTTTTAAAACTGCAAACATAACAACACAAAAATAATCTTGTTTTAAAATAAAATGTTAAAAACAACATACATAAACAGTCCAATTTAGGTGGCAAATGTGGAAGCTTTAGGCTCAGTCTCCAGTCTTTTGGTTCCTCAGTGTCAGAATCGCTGCTTTCCTGGGCTTCCTGAATGCCCTTTTCTGACAGTTTTGGGTGGTTTTCATTTCTCAGGCTCTTGCCTGAAGCTTGCACCAACTCCTCTATCTCCTGGGCATCTGCATCTCCCAGCCCAGCTGTATTGGCCACAATGGGCTGTTTTGGTTCCACATCCACACACAGCTCTGCCCATATCTTCCTCCACCCAGCTTTCAGACATTGCTCTGCCACTTCCTTCCAGCACAAATCAATATTAGTTATGGCCTGCATGATGGTATACTTTTTCCAAAAATCCATCATGTATTCGTTGCCCTTGCTGTCTGTTTGGTTAGTGAGCTGGTGAAATGTGCTACGAAGATAATAGGCCTTGAAGGTTGCAGTGACCCTCTGATCCATTGGCTGGATGAGTATAGTAGTGTTGGGTGACAGGAAAACTACTTCCACTGGGATACAGCAATGGAACTCAGACAAGTTGGTAGTGTCACTTCTCCATCAACAGGAGTACTTTGTTCTCAATTCAGTTACGCATGCAGTAGCGTTTCACAGATGTACAGAATTTTTTGCTGAACCAGTTTTTTAAATTATCCATGGTGATCCAAGATTTACGGTTGTATTGCCAAATGAATGGCAAAGTGGATTTTAAAATCCCCTTCATGGCTGTAGGTATTTTTGAATGGTATACTAGCAATGACTTGACTTGAAATCAATACTGGTGTTCCCACCCAGAAGAAGGGTTAGAAGGTCATTGTTTGCTTTGAACCCCGGTGCTCACTTCTGCTCACGTAAAATGAAAATGCTTCTTGGCATTCACTTCCAGAATAGTCCTGTCTCGATGATGTTGAACAACAGTTCTACGATGTCCTTCAAAGTGGGCAGAAAGGCCGCAGCAGCTTTGGTGTCAACTCTTGCCGCTTGCACAAGTTGTTTCTCTTCTTGAAGAGGTTAAACCAGCCTCTGCTGGCTGAGAAGCTTTCGGTCACAACTGATGTCTTTCTTTAGATATGCCAATAAATGCTTCTTGCCTTCTCCGTGATGATAGCCTGGCATGGCATGACCTGGCCTTTCTCATGCTCTTGCCTGAAGCTTGCACCAACTCCTCTATCTCCTGGGCATCTGCATCTCCCAGTCCAGCTGTATTGGCCACAGTGGGTTATTTTGGTTCCAAATCCACACACAGCTCTGTCCATAACTTCCTCCACCCAGCTTTCAGACATTGCTCTGCCACTTCCTTCGAGAACAAATCAATATTAGTTATGGCCTGCATGATGGTATACTTTTTCCAAAAATCCATCATGTATTCATTGCCCTTGCTGTCTGGTTGGTTAGTGAGCTGGTGGAATGTGCTACGAAGATAATAGGTTACTTTACAAAACACTATCACATCATCAGCCCAGAACATTTACATACAATAAATAAACATTCTAAATATTCTAAATATTCTACTCACCTTTCCAGCAAGTCCTCCCCGTCCTTCTTATTTTCTTCTCCGGCGCGGCCTCTGTTAAAAATAAACATTACATAAATACAATAAATACACACACACAAAATAAAGTAATATATACATTGAACTTACCTCCCACGTTGTCTCCGGCCTCCTCCTCTTCTCCCCGATGCTAATGAGCCTCCTAAAGACTTTTCCGGAAGAAAACTGGGAATGGTGCCTTCTGATTGGCTGAAAACGCTGTCAATCAAATTTCAGCCAATCAGAAGGTGCCAAGGTGTAAGACAATCAGAATCGGATACACCCCCATATCCTATTCCGATTGACTAATGCACCTGTCAATCTTTTTTAAACCAATCCGAAGCCTTTATTGCCTTCAGCCAATCACAATGGGATACACCCCCACAGGGTGATTGGCTGGAGGCATAAGCGCATTCTCATTGGCTGCAGTCGAATTGACAGGCACAACAGCCAATCAGAAGGCGCTATTCCCTTCACACAATCACAATGGTATACACACCCACGGGTGATTGGCTGAAGACATCTGTGTCTTCTGATTGGCTGTAATCTGATTTACAGTGACAACAGCCAATCAGAAAGTGTATATGCCTTCAACCAATCACTCAGTGGGGGTGTATCCCATTGTGATTGCCTGAAGGGAATAGCACCTTGTGATTGGCTGTTGTCACTGCAGCCAATCAGAATGCGCTGATGCCTCCAGCCAATAACCCTGAGGGGATGTATACCATTGTGATTGGATGAAGGTAATAAAGCCTTCTGATTAGTTTTAAAAAGATTGACAGATGCATTAGCCAATCAGAATAGAATATGGGGGTGTATCCCATTCTGATTGGCTTACACCTTGGCACCTTCTGATTGGCTGTAATTTGATTGACAGCGTTTTCAGCCAATTAGAAGGCGCCATTGTCAGTTTTCTTCCGGAAAAGTCTCTAGGAGGCGCATTACCGTCGGAAAGGTCCGCAAGTCCGCAGACCTCCATTTTTTTTTACGTTTTTTTTTACAGCGCAGATTCTTCCAGGGAGAAGAGGAGGAGACTGGGGACATTGCAGGGAGGTAAGTTCAATGTATATTATTTTTATTTCACTTTATTTTGTGTGTGTATATTGTATTAATGTAATTTTTTTTTTTACAGGGGCCGAGCCGGAGAAGAAAATAAGAAAGATGGGGAGAACATGCTGGAAAGGTGAGTAGAATATTTAGAATGTTTATATATTGTATGTAAATGTGTTGTACTAATTTTTTTTCTTTTTTCCCCAGGTGGGTGATCTGAAGGGACATCTGCAAAGGTAAATGGTCTTAATTATTTTACTTTAGGTTAGAATTAGGAATTATATATGGAGATAGGATTTATTGTATATTAAATAGGGGGGATGTATTTTAGATACATTGGGGGGTATGTGTGTATTTTAGATAAGATTTATTGTATTTTAGATAGTGGGGTATGTGAGTATTTTAAATAGTATATTTAATATATTTTACATGAGGGGTATCGTATTTTATTTCATTTGTACTGTATTGTAATGTACTGTATGTATTGTGCATGTATTTCCTTTTCAGGTGTGTAGTTTTTTTTATTTTCTGTAATGTAGATTTTTATTTTTTGGTGACTTAGGTTTTTTCTTTTCTGTAATGTAGATTTCTTCATTTTTTGTAATGTACATCTTTTTTCTTTTCTGTAATGTAGCTTTTTCATTTTCGGTGAATTAGGCTTTTTTATTTTATGTGACTTAGCTTTTATTATTTTTTGTGAGTTAGGTTTCATTATTTTCTGTAATTAGTGGGGTGGGGGGGTTATTAGGGTGTAGGTAGGTAGTGTAGGTAGGTAGTGTAGGTGCTAATAGGTTAGTGTAGAGGGGGGTTAGTTTAGCAATGTTTCTGTTAGCAATGAGCGCCAAAGGTACTCAGAGCACTAAAAGCCTTACATTGTGTGCCAAACAGCATTCCCAGCCTTACAATTTTATTGATCGACATTTTTTTGACTGGCAAGTCGCTAGTTTAATATAACAAGGAGACTGCGGCTCCATTCAAGTGCTTACAGGTTACTTTACAAAACACTATCACATAATCAGCCCAGAATATATATGTACATGTACATGTATAGGATACTCAGCCTGTGTTTAATCCAGCTGTTTATTACAGCATGCATAAGCTTATAGGAAGCCATGTTTGAAATGGTTTATGGATTGAAGAGTGAGACATTTGTGGGCACATTTGCATGTCCCAGCTCAGCTTCCCAGAATGCAGTGTAATAACTGTTTTTCTTGGAATTCTGAGCTGGAAGCAGTTTTTTTAACTTGTTTTAGGCATTCATATGTGAACACAGATGTACTATTTATTTATATGTGACTGAAGGATAGATATTAATGGTTTTAAAGCTGCTACAATTAACAGCAACTAAGATAACATCTTGTACAAAATGTACAGTAATTGTAATCTTTGCCGTTTTTTGTATAAAGTATATAAGGATTGTTGGTTAACAGCCTGCAGATGATATGTGAAGATAGAGCCCACAGTAATTATATTAACATTTGAAAATCTTTAATACATTTTTTTACTTGAACATGAAATGTTTAGTGTTTATTAGTCCCTGGGTATATAAATGAAACAGAAAAGGCCTGAGTTATTGCCAAACTGAAAGAACAATATATAAAATATATAATTGCAATTAATTATTATAAAATTGTGTTGAGTGGAAGTATTAGATAATTCAGTTTGGTAGTTGGGTATTTTAGAGTTTCCAAATATGGTATAATTTTAAACTATAGGTAATAACCAGTAGGTTCAGTCCAGTGGTTAGTATTTGCTGCTATCAGCACTGCGACCTGGATTTGATTCCAGTAGTGAACCACAAGGTCACACCACCCTGAAGCCAAGCAGGGTTGGGACTGGTCAGTAACTGGGTGGAAGACCACCTAAGAATACCAGTAGAAGAAGCTGGCAAACCCACTCCATTATCTCTGCCATGAATTCCAAGTGGATCAGCATGATCATGGACATAAAGATGTGCCTGGTGTGTTATGCTCCATGAGGTCACAGAGTCGGACACAACTGAACGACACAACAACTAACCAGTACTTTATCAGTTGAATGTAGCTTTTTTCTAAAAAACTACAGTAAAATAAGATTGAAGATTGCCATTATGAGCTGTCAGTTAGCCTTTCTGATCCATACACAAAATTAGATTGAAATGGTATCTTAATTAAAGAAGATTGCATTTAATTATTGATAAGCTGCTTCATTGTTTTCTGTGCAGTCATCTGTGTCCAAAATAATATATCTTTACTGGGACTCCCTCATCCTAAGCCTTATTGTCAAGGTCCATTAATTAACTCTTACAGTGGGGCTCATAAAGACGAAAAGCATGCCCAGTCGGTATACTGTAAATGTGTATACTGAGACATACTTTAACAATGACCAGTCTCACTGACAAATATCATTTATCCAAGTAAGTACGCTCTTCGTATTTGTCACCTGGGCTCTTGATATAGAGACTTAAAAAAGAGAGGTCATGTATAGATAATTTAGTATCTAGGCTCAATTATCTAAAATTTCCACTCCAAACTAAAAAAAAACTAATTGTAATTACATTTATTTCTATGTGCATTGTAATTTCATACTTTTATTAAAATTTTCTTTTAAAGGTACATGGAAGGTTTCTGGATTTCAACAGGAATATAATATACCTAAGTATCTCTTTACCTTTATGTTTTTTTATTAAGTGATTAAAAGCATTTTTTTCTGCCTAAAATCATAGAGCCCGAATCAATTGAGCAATCGCAAGTTACTGGAGCCCGTAAGTGAGGCCGTAAGTTAATTTGCTATTCAATTGGCATATTTTTGTGGGCTCGAAACGGGTTACGGGTTACGGCCTTGAAAACTTTGCGATGGGTAAACCAGGAACTTACAGCCTCCCGAAGCCTTTGATCTTTAACTTTCGCAAGAGTTACAATAAAAATAAAAATCCCCATCCCACAAATGTTTTCCCACCGTAAATGGAAAATGTATGAGAAAACCCTATGAGTGCTAGAGGTTAGCACTGTAAATGCAAATAAAAAATCAATACTGCACGGTAAATGACAGGGAAAGCGATGATAGAATTAATGGCACAACAATCTCAAGCTCGGAAATATGCATTAAAAAAAAATGATGTTTCATTTCCGGGTTATTTCGATCTCGGGTATCAATAGGTTAATACATACATATACATATGGACTAGAACAGTATTGGCATTCATTTTTATTATTTTTATTTTGCGGGTTTGCGAGTCCCATTGCATATCGGACCCCCGAACCTAACTGATTGACATATAACCTCCATGTTTTATTGCCATAATGATGGTGGTCTCATTTTCTGTTTTGAAATGGGAGGTTACGGTCTTGCTTAATTGATCATATTCCCACCCCGGAACTGCTACAAATAAGTTTATGGAATCAGCTTTGGGTCTGCAACCTGCAGGCTCCTTTAATTAAATAGCACCAGAATAAAAGATGAACGGGAGCCCGCAGCACGCCTGCAGACATACGGCCTGTATCCCACGAGATGCGGGCTTGCAGTTGAATCAGGCTCATACATTTTGTTGGGTTTGCTGTCTACAGCTCAGGCAGCCCACAAATACAAGACATTGCTAAACTCTGATTAACCTAAGTCCTACAACTTCCTTCAACCCCAAAAGCAGAAGCTGAAAAGACACATGAAAGATCCCAGGTCAAGTATGGTATTTTTCCATTTGAATTGTATTAAAAGTAAGTTAGTAGGATAAATGTGGATTGAAGTTATTATTTTATGTCCAATGCTTATTAATGCCCCCACTCTCCATGTGTTATCTATTTTTCATTATCACCCCTTGGGAGCACAGGGCTAGCACATGCTCAAAGTGATTCAGGCAAATGACTGTGGGGCTGAGAAAACAGCCCAGCTTCTCACAGATTCTAATATATATATATATATATATATATATATACTAGCGACTTGCCCGTCAAAAATGATGGCAATACATGTTGAAACCTTGCAAGTGCCTCCGCCCCCCCCCCCCCCTGTACTTTACGCTCCTCGTGATGAGCGCTTTCCCTCCTCTCCCTCCCCTTTGTCTCCTTCCCCCATCTCTCTCCCCTGTGTCTCTCCCCCCTCCCTCCCCTGTGTCTCTTCCCCCTCTCTCCCTCCCCTGTGTCTCTCCTCTCTCTTTCCTCCTCTCCCTCCCCTGTGTCTCCTCCCCACCTCTCTCCCCTGTGTCTCTTCCCTGTGTTACTCCCCCCTCCCGTGTCTTCTTTCTCACCCCCTCCCACCCCTGTGTCTCCTTTCTCCCCCTCTCCTTCTCCTGTGTCTCCTTTTTCCCCCCTCTCCTTCCCCTATTTCCCTCATCTCCCTCCTCTGTGTCTCCTTTCCACCTCCCTTATGTCTTTCCCCCCTCCCGTGTGTCTCTTCCCCCTCCCTCCCGTGTATCTCTTTCTCCTCCTCCCCCCTCTCCTGTGTCTCTTCCTCCCTCTCTCTCCCCTGTGTCTCTTCCCCCTGTGTTTCTCCTGCCCTCTCCCTCCCCTGTGTCTCCTCCCCCTCCCTCTCCTGTATCTCCCTCCTCCTCCTCTCCCTCCCCTGTGTCTCCATTCTCCCCCTCCCTCCCCTGTGTCTCCTTTCTCCCTCCCTCTCCCTCCAATGTGTCTCCTTTCTCCCTCCCTCTCCCTCCTCTGTGTCTCCTTTCTCCCTCCCCTGTGTCTGGTTTATCCCCCCTCCCCATCCTGTGTCTCCTTTCTCCCCCCTCTCCCTCCCCTATCTCTCCTTTCTCCCCCTCTCCCTCCCCTGTGTCTCATTTTCTCCCCCTCTCCCTCCCCTGTCTCTCCTTTTCCCCCGCTGTGTCTCCTTTCTCCCTCCCTCTCCCCACCAGTGTCTCCTTTCTCCCTCCCTCACCTGTGTCTCCTCTCCCCTCCTTACCCTGTGTCTCCTTTCTCCCCCCTCTCCCTCCCCTGTCTCTCATTTCTCCCCGCTGTGTCTCCTTTCTCCATCTCTCTCACTCCCCTGTGCCTTCTTTCTCCCCCCCTCTCCCTCCCTCTAGCGTGACGACAACTTGCAATTACCACATAACTATAGTTAATAAGCAAATAAAATGTTTTATCAGCTGCTTCTCATCTCTTTTCTCTGCAATCAATACTTAATACAACTGCTCATATTATTTCCCTCTCTTCTAAATTTCTTCCTTCTCCCATGGTAAAAACACTCAACTGGCTTCCAGTAATGTCAAGAATATTGTACAAAATCCCCCCGTCTACAAAAATGCTATTCACTCCTCACCACTCCTTATATTGCTCTTCTCTCTCACTATGCCCCATCTCGTCTTCTCTCTGCTCAGGAATGTGTCATCACTGTTTTGTACAGTTCTGGAGCTCTTTCTTGGCATCACCTCTTTAAAGATGTCTTCAAACAGCTCTTTTAGTGAATGCACTTGTTACTTAGCAGCATCCTATTTTCTAGATGCACTTACCCTATCACTATAATGCTCTGTATGCATATTTCCCCTTTGCAAACTTTTGGGTTAGGGATTATGTATCCCATTGGTTGTCTTTATGCTACTTATTTTAATATGTAATTGTATTTTACCTAGTCTCTGTAAAGAACTGTACACGTTGATTGCACTATTCAAATAAATACATACTATAAATTAAAGGGAGGGTTTCTGGATGATACTAGCTATGTAATATACTTGTGTATGTGTTTACTTTTTTACTGTATCAAATCAAACAAATAGTCCCTGTTTGGGTTTGCCCTCTGCAGCTCACAAAGATACAGACTGTACTTGCTGTGCTGTGTCTCATACTAACCAATTAGTGATTATCTCTCCGCAACATTCTGCAACGTGCTGCCTAGACATCATCCTTGATAGGCTAGGACAAAAAATACGGCACATCCTGCCCTACAGAGTCTGTGTCTGCATTCGCTGCCCTGGGCAGACCCATACAGGGACTATTTATTTGATTTTAGGCAGTAAAGCACTTATAAGCAATTCTTAAAAAAAATAAGTACCGTACATAAAATAGATACATATTATATACATAGTAAAAACCTTCTATATCCCTTTAAAAACTTTTAACAAATAGCACATCTGATGTAAGAATATTTTGTCCATTATCAATTTGATTTTTCTAAAGAGAATACTATACATATGGGACATCAGTCTCCCTTTAAATTAACGGAAATGAAACCTATTCACCCTGTGACAAGATAAATCTGCCTGTTTTCCTATAAGCTTTAAAAATGAGACTGTATTACAGACTACTCTTTTATTCTATACAGGACATACAGTGCTTGTTTGTCTAAAGCCTCTAACCTGTCTTCATAGAAATCATTCAAGTGTGTTCTAATCTCTGGTGGTTTTACTTGCAAGTCATTGTAGTGAAATATTTTACATCCTCTCAGTTGTCAATTGGTGGTATTCCCAATGAAAAAAGGCAATCAGTATGCAAATCTAGCTAGTAATACCAAAATCTGTTAACCTCATATGTAGCTCAACAAACATGCAAACAGCTTTGAGCAAAGCTAGGGTTGGATTATACACAAGCCAGAAATCCCACCCACGTACAGCCGTTTCAAGGTTACTGCCTTTCATTAGCGTGGCATCGGTTCCTTAGCTTGTGTAGTGGATATTTTGAGTAGGTAGTTCACAACAACAATAATTTAATATATAATGTAAATACACACACACACACATACAGTGCCTTGCAAAAGTATTCACCCCCCCCTTGACTTTTTACCTATTTTGTTACATTACAGCCTTAAGTTCAATGTTTTGTTCATCTGAATTTTATGTGATGGATCAGAACACAATAGTCTAAGTTGGTGAAGTGAAGTAAGAAAAATAAATACATAAAACTATTTTTTAGAAATAAAAAACAGAAAATTGGCATGTGCATATGTATTCACCCCCTTTGTTATGAAGCCCATAAAAAGCTCTGGTGCAACCAATTACCATCAGAAGTCACATAATTAGTGAAATGATGTCCACCTGTGTGCAATTTAAGTGTCACATGATCTGTCATTACATATACACACCTTTTGTGAAAGGCCCCAGATGCTGCAACACCTAAGCAAGAGACACCACTAAACAAACACTGCCATGAAGACCAAGGAACTCTCCAAACAAGTAAGGGACAATGTTGTTGAGAAGTACAAGTCAGGGTTAGAAAAAAAAAAAATCCAAATCTTTGATGATCCCCAGGAGCACCATCAAATCTATCATAACCAAATGGCACAACAGCAAACCTGCCAAGAGACGGCCTGCCACCAAAACTCACGGACCGGGCAAGGAGGGCATTAATCAGAGAGGCAGCACACAGACCTAAGGTAACCCTAGAGGAGCTGCAGAGTTCCACAGCAGAGACTGGAGTATCTGTACATAAGATGACAATAAGCTGTACTCTCCGTAGAGTTGTGCTTTATGGCAGAGTGGCCAGAAGAAAGCTATTACTTTCCGCAAAAAACTAAATAGCACATTTTGAGTTTGTGAAAAGGCATGTGGGAGACTCCTAAATTGTATGGAGGAAAGTGGTCTGGTCTAATGAGACTAAAATTAGATTTTCGGCAATCAAAGAAAACTCTATGTCTGGCGCAAACTCAACACATCACCCAAAAGACACCATCCCCACAATGAAACATGGTGGTGGCAGCATCGTGCTGTGGGGATTTTTTCAGCAGCTGGGACAGGGAAACTGGTCAGAGTTGAGGGAAAGATGGATGGTGCTAAATACAGGGATATTCTTGAGCAAAACCTGTACCACTCTGTGTGTGATTTGAGGCTAGGACGGAGGTTCACTTTCTAGCAGGACAACAATCCCAAACACACTGCTAAAGCAACACTTGAGTGGTTTAAGAGGAAACATGTAAATGTGTTGGAATGGCCTAGTCAAAGCCCAGACTTCAATCCAATAGAAAATCTGTGGTCAGACTTAAAGATTGCTGTTCACAAGCGCAAACCATCCAACTTGAAGGAGCTGGAGCAGTTTTGCAAGCAGGGATGGGCAAAAATCCCAGTGGTAAGATGCGGCAAGCTCATATAGACTTATCCAAAGCGACTTGGAGCTGTGATTGCTGCAAAAGGTGGCTCTACAAAGTATTGACTTTAGGTGGGTGAATAGTTATGCACATTTACTTTTTTCTGTTATGTTGTCCTATTTGTTGTTTGCTTTACAATTATAAAAAACACATCCTCAAAGTTGTGGGCATGTTCTGTAAATTAAATGATTCAAGTCCCCCATCAATCTATGTTAATTCCAGGTTGTGAGGCAACAAAACACGAAAAGTGCCCAAGGGGGTTAATACTTTGTGAATAGGGGACACAAAGACCACTCATAAAGAGACATAGGGGATTAATGAGGGATGAGCAATGGGGTTACTATTATGTGCAGTGGAAGTACTTATAGTACCCCAGATGCAGGAGTTATATTTTTAGATGTGCAGGATTTAAATGGTTAGGGGTCCCAATTGGGACCCCGCAGCTTGGGAGGGGTTAATCTTATTTGCTGTGGGTATTTAAATCCAGGGGTTAAATAGGTGGAGGGCCGGGGTTAATTTTAGGTGCAGCATGGGGGTTATTTTTAAGTGCAGGAAGTTCTTTATAAAACCACCCTGGCTTGGTTTAACTTTTTATTTTCCAAGGGGTTCTGTATAAACCACCATGGTTATGTAGATGGAGTTTGAGTGGGAGTAAGGGCAGATCAGCCAGCGAGCGGGTGTAGGGGATGCCCAGGAATTCCCTCCAGCAAGATTTAAATGGAAGGAATCAACCGGAACATGACATCTGTTTTTTCTATTGGTTCCTAGAGGAGTTTCTCATCTGTAAAGATTAGTTTGGGTACCTCCTACACTGAAATCTCTTGTAGACAAGGGACATGTGGGCTGAGTGCCCTAATGTAGGGGAGATAAATATTTACATAGGGGTGTAGTTTTTGAAGAAAAGCTCCAGCAGATGATTTATGGCAGTGAGTAAACTATTAAATATACTTTATAATTCTTTTTTCTACAAGAATTAGCAAAAACATTAAAATGGTAGACTAAAGTAAACAAAAATGTTTATAATATAGCTCTAACATTACTGTAATGCTCCCCAATGAGGAAGTCAGGTACAATTTTTTTCCCCTCATTCAATAGAGAGAAAAATACATTACAGGGTGTCTTGCATAGGAATGGTAAACACGTTTGTCTCGTTACTAGGGTGTATTCCTTACTTTATAGTTACAAAGAAAGGACTGTGGTTATTTTTTTACTTCATTTGGTGTATAGGGGAAACAACTATATATTTCACTTTCAGTTACGTGATAAAAACGAATATTTAGATACCAGTGTTCAATAGACCACATCCCTATACAGCACCTACATGGCTAGAAAATGTTATGTACACACGTTAATGGTATCACATCCTTTTTCCCAATTTCACTTCATATTTCTAATTTTAAGTCTGCACACCGTGCTTTATATCAGGTATTTCTTTGGACTGCCAATGGAGAGAGATGATTAATTATATGAAAAGATATCAGAGAGAGGAATGGGAATAATGTGATAAACTGTTTTTTGTTGGTTATTATGACTACAGAAGCTTTTCTATATTCTATTTTCAACTCTATATTCTCAGCAGACATGTTCAGGCTTTAATATAATACATAAAATTAGCAGTAATTTTGGACATGACATCATCCTCTCTCCCTAGTTGGTATTCCCTATTAGATGTTAGCAGGTTCTATATCTTGCCAGGTTGGTAGCCCAAGTTGCACAAAGTGTTAAGGGCTTAAAGGGCCACTGTAGTGCATTTACAAGTAAATCTCACATGTTTATTTGCTGTGCATAGGTTATTAAAAAGAGTGTAATAAATTACAATTACCATTACTAGACTGTATAGCGGTAATCAAAATAGACATTTTACCAAAGATACTATATGTATTTCACTCTTTACCAATAGCAATATGTCAAAGCATTTACAATCTGATTTTTTTGCATTTATATGGAGGCATAATTTTCCAAGAACTAATTAAATAGAATGTACGTACATAGAAACAAAAGAGGTTTCTCAACAGCAAATTTACATCTTTATTATAATGCACCACAATTAAAACAAATGATGTAATGGAATTTAAGATAAGCTTTATCACCATAAATAGATATAAACAAAAGAGGAAATACAATACATAAGGTGGCTATGTTACAAAAAAAGTGGTAGTATTAGCCCATTTACAACTCACTCACTCAAAAACAGATTGAATATATAAATACCAACTAACAACCCCAAAATCAATTGAATTTAATCTAATTGTAGATTAATTCTAGATTAGAGAAAATACAGAAGAGGAATTTAAACATATATACACATAATAAAAAGGCATGTATACATAAAGCCCCTCCCCAAATATTTCCGAACAGTGAGTTACAGAAATATATTTATTACATGAATTCAATTAAAATGACAATCAGGTAACCATATGCGTGACATTTCACATTTCACAGGGCAAATATCTGATTATGACATTCACATATAATCTGATTATATATCACATATAATAGTTGTTAAACTACGAATCGTCGCCTTGCGAAGCGAGTGACGCAAACTGCGAGGGACACAGTTTGGTCTCGCAAATGCGGATCCTTGCAAAGCGAGGGTCCGCATTTGCG
This sequence comes from Discoglossus pictus, assembly GCA_027410445.1. Classification (NCBI taxonomy): domain Eukaryota; kingdom Metazoa; phylum Chordata; class Amphibia; order Anura; family Alytidae; genus Discoglossus; species Discoglossus pictus. The sequence continues at coordinate 103,748,305 of CM050165.1, read as the reverse complement.
GAGGTGGAGGCGCTACGGCGCCTCACAATCGGTTACAAACACACACACAAGCGCCAAAATACGAACCGCGGCTCTTACAACGCAAAATTTACGGACTTAGCCCAAAAAAAATACGAGGCGCGGGACAAACATTACAAAGTTGCAAAGTTACGACCTTAACGGTGGAACCGCGTACACCGGAAAACATTAAAAACACAATAAATACACACAAAAAAGACATTAAAAGATTACCCACAGCGAGGGGGGGGGGGGGGGGGGGGGGGCACCCAGGACCTCTGCAAGTGAAGTTAGACCTCAATTTAAGTCCAAATCACTGAGTTTAGACAAAAATCCCCTAAGCAAAAAAAAAAGAGGCCGACGAAAATCCACACACGAGCATATACACATTCGCTGCCATTTCATAAAACTAACTTACACAATGCGGAAGTACACAGCTAACGGCTTTCCCTCGCGCACGCAGCCTATTTACACTACACACATTGCTGACACTTACACCTCTGCTCCACAACACTGCAAATCTACATTGTATGCTGCAGGAACATTGAAACAGATTGTCAGCTCTTCAGCACAATGCTTCCTGCATGTATTACTTAGAAATAGGTAAAGTATATTAATTTATTAATTTATACATTATACATATACACAAAAACAAACAAAAAAAAACATTTCAATAAACACAAAAGACATTCACCGCGCGCCTCACAACCAATGCCAACGCTGCTCATACCACACAAAATACACCAGGGGACAGCCTTGCAATAAGCGCAAAAATCAGATCGACCTTACAATGACAGCAAAAGCCCTCCTAATAACAAAAAAAACAACATCCAACAGCCTTGCAATGAGCGCCGAAGGTACTCAGCGTAAAAAACGGTTTACATTATGTCTCAAACAACATTCCCTGGCTTACAATTTCATGCCCGTCATTTTTTGACGGGCAATTCGCTAGTTAGTTATAATAATGGGAATATAAATGATATATATCCCGATTTCCGGTAGATCAAAATTCTTTATAATATGGACTAAACTTTGTTTTATAAGAGTAATACATTTTCTTAGAAATGGAAAATTGATTGAATTTGAAAATTTAAAGAAATACTTGGAATGAATAAAGATGTCTCCTATTCATTTCTACAAATTAGTCACTTCATTAACGTCATTAAAACAGGAGATAAAGTGACCACTTTTGAGAAGAAAAGCTTAGAAAAAATGATGGGAGGAATAAGTATGGTGCATAGATTAAATAAAAAACTGGTTGAAAACTCCATAAATTTATAGAGAAGATTGGAAAATGATCTGAACATCCAACTCTCCAATAGTTAGGCAAATATGGCATAAAATAAAATAAGTAATTAAAGGGCCAGTTAATTCAGCACAATTTGGAGCATACCACTGTGATGTACTCCTGGAAACATGTTGAAATACTTTCTGAATTTTTGAAATAGGTGCCTTTATCACAGAAAAAAATCATAAATGAAGTTCTGTTTACATGAGAATTTGGCAAGTCCCTGAGGCAGACTGACAGCAAAAGCTCTGTGTAGAGAGCCGAGCATAAAGAGGGTTAATACGTCCCAAATTCACATGTGCAGGGAAATGACTGCTAAAAACTCCTAAATATGTTACTTGTGGGTTAACTGATGGCTGATTACATTCCTGAAAGCAGAGAAATACCATAATTTGTTCTGTTCATGGAGCCTGCAACAGCCGTTGTCAGCATGTGTTGTTAATCATAGAACAGTCACGAGAGTGTCAATTAACAGACCTAAGACTGCACATTTTAAGTTGTTATTGGTGTAATAAAAAAAACAGCAATAGATAATTTTAACAAAGAATCTTGTGCTCTTTCACACCATGAGGAGAAAGGTAAATGGCCCTTTAATGATTTGTATAGTAGACAAATAATATTTATACCTCAAATGTGTTTAATTGTAAAGTTTCCTGGACAGTTAACATTTTTCAAATAACATATTTGTGTTATAAAATTACATATTGCAAGAAGATGGAAAAAAATGAATCCTCTCCTGGAGCATTATCACAAAGGAAGTAGACCAAACAGCCACCTTGGAAAGACTAACATACCCAGAGAAAACAGGTTATTACATTATGACAAGAAGTGGGCCTCTTGGATCAGTTATACAATAACAATAAAGGAAAGCTTTTAAAAAATGAACAGGATATTATAATATAAGTTGCAAATTAAATTGTATTTTATGTTCAGTTGTTTCTTAATAAAGAAAAAGAAAAAAAAAAGAAGTGAAGGATATAGAAGTTAAGATTACATTACATAAACCTTGAATATTATATATTTGTATAATGTATGTTTTTTATTTTATTTAAGTAATTTGTTTGTATAATGTTATGTTTTCCAAAAAATATGTATTTATAAAGTAAAAACAGAATACAGATTAAAATAAATACAAGTTAAACAACATTTCTTAGCTTTTAACTGTTTTTCTTACCTGTGTCTACGAGGGGCATTGCAAGCTGTTCCTGTTTGTTGAACTAAAAGTAAAGTCTAACCAGTCTAGGTTCTGGTTCAGACTGAGCATGCTCAGTAAAAGGGGTGGGGTTATGTAGTATCACTGGGCAGGGCCTATGGGACAGCAGCATGCATGTTACAATAGAGCTGTTACCTTTGTGTAGGCAGAGCTAATAATGTCATGGGGCAGTGACATCAACATAGCCGGCTTCCAAGCTCCATGACAGTTCAGCATGAAGGCAAAGCCACGTCCCTGATAGACACAAGTAAGAAGAAATAAGCAGCTCTGCTTGAGAAGAAAACAGACAGTTTAAAAGCTAAGAACATTTGTATCTTTTATTTATTTTAAACTGCATACTGTTTTAATAGCATATTCACACTAAACAAATATATGAGCTTTATAAAAGGGTACACAGCCACATATACTCTTCTAAACCCAATCTCACACGGTACGCAAAGCCAAGTTCCTCTGAGGTCAGACGTTCCAACAACTAGTCAGATTTTTCTAGAATGTGAGCTCTTCAGTAAATAGAGCTTGGCTTAACTTCAGCTTTTTCTCTGCTAATGTTCTCAGAGGAGGCTAAAGGTCTCAATATAGTTGCAAAGCACAGGGGAGTATGTGACTTATTCCCACAGATAACACTGTTCTATGACTATGGTGAGATCCACTCTTGCCATCAGATTCACAAGTTAATTTATTTATGTATGTCTATTTATCACAATAGTTTACTAATAAAAGATAGACAAAATAAAGTAAGAGGCTAATTACATTATAACAATTAAAAATCTTTAAGAGGGGGCGTGGCCTAACGAGAGAAGCAGCAAGACGTGCCCGACATCAGCTCCATCCCAATACCAACTCAATCTAGGGTAATCTGCCCTAATCCCCCCCCCCAAAAAAAAACTTTAAACACCAGCACGAGTGTAAGGGGGTGCAGGGGAAGAGGAGAAAAGAAGAATTACGAAAATCGGGGCTAATTAACACGCCGCGTGGTTGAGGCCTGGTGCATCCGGCCTCCCCGGCGATCAGCAGCAGCAGCAGAAGCTGCACAGCAGAGCAGTGCTGCAGGGGCGACCCAAGCAGGCCAGAAGCCCACTTTTAACCCCCAACGAGCATCACCTACCACTGGATCAAAGTAAGTGGTTGAGGCCTCCACCTCCTGGTCCCCCACTGAGCTTGTGCCAGAGACTGAAAGAGGTGCCAGACTCCAATAAGAGGCTACTCTGGGAGGTAAGAGGGACACAGTACACCATCCCTACACAAGTAGTGCATAAGCAAAAATAAGCAAAATAGAGGCAGTCTAGACCCCAACATCTAAAGTGGCACAACTCTATTTACTTAGAGGGGGCAGGAGGCCATCTTGAGACACATACACCAAGAGGGGCCCACCCCCAGACAAGGCTCCAAAATGGGGCCCAGACAGCACTAACAGCAGCCTTTTTAAGCCCCACAGGGGAGTCCCCAAATGGACAGCCTATAACAGCACAATTACTGCCTCCAACACATCTGTGCAAAGATTAAGATTAAAAGGGGTTAAAAGATTTAAGAGACAGAACCACAACCCAGCATCTCTCCTAACTTAATAAACGACAACAAGTTGTGAGAAGCATGTCACAAATAAGCTGGCAAGACTTATCTAGACAAGTTTCACTAGGATTGTAAATATGTTAAACAATTCAAAAAGCAAGATGCAATAACTCACTGAATTACGCAAGTCACCTACATGAGCCGGCTACCAGAAAAGCTCTAGCCCACCTAAACTCTCATGCTCAACTAAGCAAAATCGGTACCGGATGTGCATACGTGAGCTGAGGCTCGTCTAGTCCGATGGAGAAGCCCACGCTGAAAACGGGATAACTGCTGAGCTTAACCCCTCAATTTGCCTCAATCTGCCGCAACTTACCCTATGCCGCAATTGAACCCCTTAAATCACTAATGGTGAATCCCTTCCCCCGTACCCTGCACCTAAACCTTCTGGACCTTCTCTGTGGCGTCTACCCTTCGCCAGACTCGTGGCAGAGCGCAGGTCGTCGATTGCACAGATTCCCGCGATGGTTCAGGCAAGGGAGGGTGACGGAGCGGCGGAGTGGAAGCACCGCGAGACGCTTGACCGACAACGACGTTGAATGGCGCGGTAAGCTCCCGAACACCCCTGGGCACTCCTGAATACTCCCAAAATCCCCCCTTCCATACCTCCCTAAAACCTCTTCTTGGGCTGAGTGGCCGAAAAGCCGATAAAAGCCGCAGGGGGTGAAGCACTTGGAAATCTTATAGAGGCCTCAGAGAGGCCTAATAATCTACATTCCAGCCCTGCATTAACCCCCACGCATTGAAGCTCCAGAGGAAAGATAAGGGTCTAGAGGAAAGATAGGTGCCGGTTGGTGGAAACGGAGCCAGAGAGGGGCAAAAGAGAATTCCTGGGGAGTAAAGGACGCCCAGGGTCCACGCTCCTGCATTTCCTATTTGGAACAGACCACAAAATCTATTAAAAAACAAGAGCGGAAAGCCAAGAGATCTGAGATCCCAGATTACCCCCCCTGCCGTCGATGTTGTAGGGATGCTGCTGGGAGCAGACACCATCATCTGACGCCTGGTAAGGCTCTGGTAGAGCACCCTTCTATATACTTGTGTAACACACATAAGTGTAACATTTATGTGCTGCCCGGGAACAAACTATGTATAGCGGAGTATAGGTTCCGCAGCGACTCTCTGTATGCCTATTTGGGCAAACAATTGAGTTAGCCTGGACTATCACTTCTATGGCCTTAAGGTCCCTATAAACCCTAACGGGGCTCTTGACCTAAGGGGGAAGGGTAAAGACAAAAAGAAGAAAAAGGGGATAAAAGGGAAGGAAGAAAGAAAGGTGTCTTCCCTGATATAATCTGGCTTGGTTATTCCCCTAGTCTATATAATTCCATTTATCCTGAGCCATATAAATTACTGGAATCTTGAAATAAAGAACAATATGCCTCCTAAGAACAAAAATAAAGACAAAGTAAGATCACCGCCAAAATCTAAATTATTTTTTTCGCCCAAAATGGCATCTAAAACTACGGAGGTGTCCTTATTAGCTTCCCCAATAAGTGATAAATCAATAGAGGCTACTGGAGGAAACATGGGTGACACTCTGTCGGATATAAACACGGTAAATTTAGAAGATGAAATTTTGACTGTGGGCAAACTGGAAAAAATTCTAGAGACATTTCAAAATAAATTTCTTGACGAATTTAAAAACCAAATCCTACTAAATTTAAAGATAACTCAAGAAAACACTGCAAAAATAACAGAATTAGAAAGTACGTGTGAACTAACCAAAAAAGAACTACTCATCTCCAAAGAAACAATCAAAACAATGGATGCTAAAATAAAAACTTTGGAAAACAAGGTGGACTCATTTGAAGACCGATCTAGAATGAACAATCTGAAAATACGAGGCATTGATGAAAAAGTCTCCAAAGATCAACTGGATCAATATCTTACTAATCTTTTTGCCTACCTAGTACCGGACTCAGTGGACACTAAATTTAAATTTGATGCGGTGCATAGGATTCCTAAGCCCAAAAACATCGATGCAGATTCCCCCAGAGACATATTGGTAAAAATCCACCATCTGCCACTAAAAAATCAAATAATCAGAGCTAGTTATGGGAAAATAGGCTATGACCCCCCATATTCGCACATCAAAATATTTTCAGATATCTCTTCCTCTACAAGAAATAAAAGAAAATTGTTTCTTCCGATTACACAGAAATTGAGGGATAAAGAAATCCCATATAAATGGGTATTTCCTATAGGTCTCTTAATATTTAGAGACAATAGATGGGTCAAAGTTAATTCACCTAAAGACGGTGAAGATACTCTTAGCAAATGGGGCTGGTGAATGGATACCCCTAATTTTTGGTGGACAGCTGGTGGATTCTTGCAATAGGAAAGAATCTCTTTACTATCTCTTTCATTTGGTTTTCTCTTATTCACTGTTCCTTGTTTCTCTGTGATGGCTTATGCTGCCTAGAAGTCATAGGGGAAACCGTAGACTTAAACCATACAAATTGTTATATTTCAAAAGTGTTTAAAAAATGTATTGGCTCCTCTTGGTTAAAAATCTGACTACATGAGAAATTAATGCACTAGAATTAGACTACATGAGGAATTAATGCACTCTATAATGTAATATGAAACACAGGGATTTAAAGAAGAATAAGTCTTAGTCTCAGGTGAATTTAAGACTTGAGAGATCTATTCTGATCTTCCTTTTAAACACATGCACAATACCTTGAAAGGTTTGCACTTTAAAATATTGTTTACTATTTCTCTCTCCTTTTTGAGAAAAGAAAGCTCTCCACTTTAAACACTGCACAGCACTTTGCAAGGATGGCACTTTAAACTTTTGTTAATTATTTTACTCTGTTTTTTATGAAAAGAAAGTAGTGTATATACGGGTTCAAAACAAGTTACAATTTATTATTAGACACGCACAGCACTTTATTAAAAGAATGCACCTTAATACTGCTTTGCACAAGAAAGATAGATCGTGCAAAGTTGATTAATTATATAGTCACTTTACCTAAATAACAAGAGGTTGCGCAATACTAGATGCCTTTTAATAACTATACACATCCTCCTTTTGAACACAAACACAGCACTTTGAAAATATTGCACTTTAAAATGCTGCTAGATCTTAAACTGTGCTAACTATTATACTTTCTCCTCTTGAGAAGGCAAAGTAGCATACATAATATAATACCGTACAAATTAGTATAAGATATACATGACACTATACAAAAGAACACACGCTAAGCAGGTAAAGTAATAGATAGACATAAAGAGAAAATCCGATTAATAAATAACTATCCTAATTTAACAAGTAAAGGCAGAGAAATACAAAAATCCTAAACTGCTTATAAATAGACTATCTGCATTGGATAGAGTCATAACTGAATCGTTGGTAGCTAGTTTTTCAAAGCTTTTAAGGGATGAGCTGAAAATATAGGCTAAGAAGAAAGGGGAAGAAGGAAAAGAAAATGAAGGGAAATGTAAAGTTAAGGGGAAGAAAAGAGAAGGAAAAGGGAAGGTAAGAAGAAGAAGGGAGAGGGGAAGAAAGAGAAAATAAGGAAAAAAAAAAAAGAAGAAGAAAAGGAGAAGGGAAGGAAAAGGGGAAAAAAAAGGAGCAAAGTATGAAAGGAAAGGGGAGAAACTAAGAGGGGTACTCAGACACAATAAGATTTAAAGGCGTGGGAACAATCTCCATGGAGGACTGTACACATCTTACACTGCGTACGCCCACTGTGTGCGACTGAAGTTCATCCCATTTTTAAGGGGTGACGCCTGAATGGAAGGAATGGACCCACAAGGTCTTTGGAATGGATGGAGCAAGTTTGGAAGGACGACTGTAGCCGGAAGGTGTGGGGAGATGGGGACAAGGGAGGCTTCCGAGAAGGGAAGGGCTCGAAGGGGTTGAAAATAGTGAGCTACAACGTTAGGGGTTTAAATTCTCCATCCAAAAGAGCCTCCATTACTAGAATGTTGAACAAAACCAACCCAGACATTGTGTTAATTCAAGAATCCCATTGGGACAAAAGTTACATCCCACAGTTAGCTAAATACAAATTTCCCCATGTATTAAACGCATGCCAAAAAAAAAACTTGGGAGGAGTGGTAATGATGTTCAACAAAAATCTAAGACTAGAAGAAGAATTAGTGGTCGCTGACGATAATGGGAGATATATCATCTGGGTAGGGAAGATAAATAGTCAACAACTATCAATAGTAAATGTATACGCCCCCAATTGTAAACAAAACTCCTTTCTCAATGGCGTATTTAAAAAACTGGACAAGATAGCTTTAGGAGGTCTTATTGTGGGAGGAGACTTCAATATGACTCCGGACCCCCACATAGATAGAAACTATAAAAAATTACCAAAAAACTATAAGCACATAGAAAAAACATCTCATGACTTTTCCAAATTGTTGGCGAGATACCATTTGTACGATACATGGCGCCTTTTAAACACAACTGAGCGAGACTATACATACTATTCGGGTTCGCATAAGATGTACTCAAGAATTGACAATATTTTAGTGAGCGAGTCTCTGTTAAATATAATTAAATCAGCAAAAATTGGTTTAATAACCATCTCAGACCATGCTCCAATCTCCCTCCAATTACAGGAAACAAGAACTGCTCACTTTGGAAGGACTTGGAGAATAAATGACAAAATCTTGGAAGACAAGGTTAGACTAAACACTCTTAGAGCGGAAATTAAATTATTTCTAGATATCAATATGGGCTCAGTATCCTTGGACATAACAATTTGGAATGCACTGAAAGCATACATAAGAGGCATTCTTATCAAGATTAAAAGTATCTGGGTTAAACAGAGAGGATTATCTTTAAGATCATTATATGTAAAGCTGTATGGACTAGAACAAGTCAATAAAAAATAAAATTAACGATACTTTAATTCAAGAGATAAATTCAATAAGAAAGGAAATTAATAAAATAAACCAAAAACGGTCAGACAACTGCTTGTGGCGCTTACAACAGAGATCCTTTCATTTTGATAATCGAATAGGGAGGGGGACCTTGCTAATAAGATCAAAAAATGATATCATCAAAATCAAAAAATCCTCTATTTAGAATGTCAGGGTAAAAAAATCTTTAAGCCCAAAGAAATCACAGACTCATTTGCCAAATTTTATCAATCTCTGTATAATTTAAGCTCGGAGATAACTTTATAATGCCTAATTCAATAGATATAACGTCATTTTTAGATCTAATTCATTTTCCAGTTATATCAGAAGCAGATAAGGAGGCACTAAACAGCCCATTAACAGAGGTAGAAATTAGACGAGTTATCAAGAACTTAAAGAATTATACAGCACCAGGCCCAGACGGCTTTTCTACTGCATTCTATAAAAAATGAATGGAAGGCTTAATGCCAATTATAGTATCATCATTTAACGAAATCAAAAATATAGGAAAGTTTCCCCCAGAGATGCTTAGAGCAAATATTATAACTATCCCAAAACAAAATAAGGAAGCACATACCTGTAAAGATTTTAGACCAATCTCGCTTATGAACATAGACACCAAAATATACGCAAAAATTCTGGCCTTAAGACTTACAGGAATTTCCAAAAAACTAATAAACTCTGATCAAACAGGTTTTGTCTCAGAGAGGCAGGGTTCCGACAATTCTCATAAAATGATTCATCTAATCAACTTAGCGAAGAACAAAAGCACTCCCACTCTATTCCTATCAATGGATGCCGAAAAAGCATTTGATAGGGTAGGGTGGGATTTCATGACGCAGACCCTTCTCAGATATGGGTTTGAAGCCTTTGCCTCGAAAGCAATAGCGGCCTTATACAATGCCCCCTCTGCATCTGTATTGGGTAAGGGGGTACAGTCGGACTACTTTGGGATATCAAACGGCACCCGTCAAGGGTGCCCGCTGTCTCCCATTTTATTTGCCTTGACTTTAGAACCCTTGGCTATAGCAATAAGGACTTCTCCAAATTTTAAAGGGATTAAAATAGGGAAAAATTAATATAAAATCTCCCTCTTCGCTGATGATGTAGTGGTCTATATGGAGCATCCACACAAATCTATGAAGGTTTTAATGGAAATAATCGCTAACTACAGCAAAGTATCGAACTACAAATTAAATATAGGAAAATCAGAAGCCTTGAGTATTAACATGGCTAGAAAAGACGATGAATTCCTCCTGGACAAATATCAGTTAGCCCATACAAAAGGATTCACACACTTAGGTATTAAGTTCAGCTTGGACTTAAAAAGTATGCTAGACTCAAACTTGAATAATTTATACAAAACATCCAAGGACCTCATTGAGAACTGGCCGAGAAACTATATCTCCTTCTCTGGTAGAATTGCTTCTGTAAAAATGTCCTTTTTACCCAAAATCAACTATGTGTTAAGATCACTCCCTTTCCCAATTAATAGTCAATGGCTGGGTAAATTCCAGAAGCTGATAGACAGATATATTAACAAAAAGGGCCAGATTCGAGTAAAACGAGAAATAATGTGTAGAAAATTTAATAAAGGAGGTATAGCGTACCCTATGATTTCTCATTACCAGGAAGCAATCAAATTAGCGCAATACATAAAATGGACCCAATCTTCAGTGGGTCACTTTGTAAACCAGGAACTGAGCGATATGCTTACCTCCATTGATCTCAATGCCCTTTTCTACTTTCCAAAATTAGCTATACCATATATCAACCCTAACGCAACTGTCTTGATCGACATGGTAAAGGATTGGATAAAAATGAACAAGAAATTTAAACTCTTAGAGAGCTACAATGACCTTACCCCTTTGACAACTATAACATGTCTAAACCAAATCCTTCTGGAACCAGAATGGAAAGAGAAAGGGATATATTTATTGGGCCACATTGTAGACAAACACAATTGAAAAATACTAGACTATGACATGTTAAAAAAGAAATACAACATCTCAAATAAAATATGGTTCACTTTATATAAATTAACACAAGTTTTGAAACAAAGAATCAAAGTTAACAACTCAATTAGTTCAAACAACTTGGTCACTCTGATAGAGTCTCAAAACTTTAAACATCTGATATCAAAATGCAATGAAATTATACACATTCAAACTCAGCGGGACATAACTAATCCGATGGAAATTTGGGCAAAAGACATGCATATTCGGGTGTCTAAAGACTTATGGCTACAAGCCTTAAAATCTTTAAACAGGTTTGTGAAAAATGTAAATCAAAGAGAAATTCAATTTAAAATTTTAAATAGATGGTACTGGGTCCCTGTTAAAATATACTCTATATCTTTTAACCCAGAAACCAAACTTTGCTGGAGGAACTGTGGAAATCCAGCAGATATGTTTCACATATGGTGGAACTGCCCTACATCTCTCTCACTTTGGGAAGACTGTTTTGAATACGTATCCAATATATTAAAAATGAACATCATAGCCGATCCGCAAATAGCATTGTTTAATTTGTTTCCTGCTAAAACGTCAACTAAAAATATAGGGTTTATGACCCAAATTTTTATAGTCGTTAAAACTGCAATTGCTAGAAATTGGAAGAAAACATCTCTCCCTAAACTATCTGAAATTTTGACCATGGTAGATAAGAATCGGGAGTTAGAGAGAGATTTTAACACCGAACTACAGATAAAGCTAGACCCTTCAAAATGGACCATTTGGGATACTATTTTAACTAAATCCCCAGCGCTGTAATCTCACTTGTTCATCAGATCTCCCCCCTCGGGCTCAATTCCTCCCTAACTTTCCCTATCTCCTCCCCCCACTTCGGCTAGAATGAACGAAGTTTGTTAGTGAAAAAAAAAACTAAGCAAAATCCCTAGCCTGCTTCACCTACAGCACAGAGTCAGAAGACGGCAACCTCTATAGATCACACCCTCAGGACAAGGCGGCTCGCAGCAGCACCAAACCCAAAAAGAATCAAGCGAGTAGAAACATCCAGGAGTTTTACAAAGCTCCAAACGATGCGTCATTATTACCGCAAAACTCAAACTCGCCGGTCAGAGAGGGAGAGCCGGAAGTAGCACATGCTCAGGTGGAACTAACAGACAAAAACATGGAAAAAATAAAACTGATGTTCCAAGAACTAATGACGACTGCTATCACTGACCTGAAAAGGGAGCTGCATGGCCTGGGACAAAGAACGCAGCTGATTGAGGAGCAAACAGACCAAATAGTAGAAGCCCAGATGCATGATCAAGAGGTAATGGCGCAACACTCCACACAGATAAAAGAGCTGACTGACAAGGTTGAAGATCTTGAAAACCGCTCACGAATACATAACATAAGACTGAGAAATGTCCCAAACAGCATCTCAGACATACTGCAGTACTCAAAAGCGGTCATACTTGGGATCATTCCCACAAGCAGCGAAGCAGACTGGGCTATTGAAAGAGCGCATAGGGCCCTTGGCCCAACAAAAGCTAACAACCAACCTAAGGATATAATAATAAGGTTTGCCAAACAAAGCGCAAGAGACTTGATACTCACAGCAGCGAGAAGGCTCAAAGAAATCAAAGGCCCGGACAACTCATCTATACAAGTATACATGGACTTGGCTCCGGCCACACAGCAGAAAAGGAAGGAGATGAAACCCATGCTGGAGATATTGTCCATCCACAAAATCCTCTACAAGTGGGGTTTTCCATTTTCACTAATTTTCCAGCGGGGCAGATCCACTTACAGAGTACACACCGTAGAAGAAGCTGAGATCCTCCTGAGAAAGCTGAATTTACTAGCAGAGGATAGAGACGCTGAAAGGAGAAGTCCAAGACCCAGACCCAGTCTTGCCAAGATGTGGCAAGTATCGGCCAAAAAACCAAAAACAGCAGCCTTCAGTAGGGGGCCTCTCATGGAGCAAGCTACAGGAGGAGGTCTGGACACCGCTCCGTCAGCCGACTGCGAGGATCCTGATGCTGATCATTGAGGGAGTATTGAACACTTTTTTTTCCCCATGAGCAGTTTGAGCCGAAGAAATTGCAGCAAATATCTAAAATGTTTAAGTTATGTTAGAGACAGATAGATTGTTATATACAGATATGCAGATCTAGCTGTAGCGGAGCTCTTGAGGTGACTTAAATGATTTGAAGGGATGAAGATTAAGGGGAGTTTTGAGCCCTTAACAACTCCCCAGGTAGAACCCCCAGGAGGGAGTCCTCTCCCTAAGAGGTCAAAACCAGTAATGGGAGTAATAGCTACTGGCCTCACGGTATGGAAACAGGTAGGGAGACAGGGAAACTACCAAATTGTTAGGAAATGTTTTAACCAGTTTATTGAAATGTTGAATCTAAGCTTCTGTATCTCTTTTGCTTTTCTTCTTAGTCTATCCAGTATACAGGTGGTCTCGGCGCCCAAGACACCCAAGGGAGGTTCCCGGCGCAGGTCACGGTCCTTCAGCATTCCACACCCAGGTAACCTAACCGCCACACACTCCCCACTGAGAACATATAAAGCTATCTACACGAAAAACCAATGGCTGATGTAGAGCCCACCTTTTTAACACACAATGTAAGGGGCTTCAACTCTCAATTTAAAAGACGCAAAGCTTTCCTGTTTTATAAAAGATTCCATCCATCTGTCATATTTATGCAAGAGACCCATTTCGCCCAGGGCAAAGTACCCACCTACCTACACAAGGAATTCCCAGTATTCTACACTTGCAACCAGAAAAGCAAAAAAGCAGGCTTAGCTACATTAATACACCGTGATTTCCATTTGTAGTCGAAAAACAAACCAAAGACAAAGAGGGTAATTATCTAATTTTAACAGGAACCATCCTAAACCTCAGAATCTCATTGGTTAATATCTATGCCCCCACCACAGCGCCCACTGGAGCGCTCACTAAATTGCTAAGTACCTTGAAGCAAAAAGACTGGGGCAGAATCATACTAGGAGGTGACATTAACCTTACGCTCGAGCCTTCTGTAGACAGATCAAGAGCAACCCATCCCACGCGTAACATGAAACAGCTCAAAACAATTCACACACAAATGAGGGAGTTAGAGTTGATTGATGCCTGGAGAGGACTACACCCCTCGGAAAAGGAGTATTCTTATTACTCCCCAACTCACAATTCCTATTCCAGAATAGATGTTCTCCAGACTAATACCTCGCTTTTTAACCACACAGCGGATGCCCAGATCCACCCTTGCCCTTGGTCTGACCACGCGGTAGTTAGCATCAAAATTCAACTGGGACTTAGTCTCACAACCCCTGGGAAGTGGAGCTTAAACGAGGCACTTCTAACCAATCCTGGATCGCTAGCACAAATAGAACATGACATTCAAGATTACTTCACGTTAAACATGGTCCCCGAGGCAAATATAGGGTGGGTTTGGGTAGCGCACAAAGCATACATTAGAGGCACCATAATTAAACTGGCAGCTGCCAGAAAGAAACAATGCATTCAAAAAGAAAATTACTTATTTAAAAAACTGCAGTACTTGGAAAAAGCAATTCAGGCCAAAGCTCCTGGGGTCTCTAGAGCCCAGCTAGACAACGCTAGACTAGAACTAGATGCAGTACTAGCCTCTAAAACTGAACAGGCCCTAAGGAAAACTAGGCATAAGTTTTACGCCCAGGGTAACAAGCCCTCCCCTATGCTTGCACGCAGACTCAACCTAAAGAAAAACTTAACTCATATCACCAAAATTAAAACGGATAGTGGAGAAATTACAATGAACCAATCGGAAATAAAAAAGACATTCCACAAGTGCTACCAAGAAATCTACTCGGCAAAAACAAAAGCCAATAACTTCACAGTGCAGGAATTCCTTAACAGCCTAGACATTCCCAAAATCTCGGAGGGGGAATTAGACTCCCTAAATGCAGAGATAACCCCGTCCGAAGTTATTGACACTATAAAAACGCTTAAAGCAGGAAAAGCCCCTGGCCCGGATGGCTACTCAAACTTATACTATAAAAGCCTTGCAAAACACCTGGCCCCACACCTAAGCAAATTATTTAATGAGATGCTATTAGGAGAGCCAATGCCAGCCGAGCTAAACCAGGCAGATGTAATCTTTATCCCTAAACCAGGAAAGGATACTTTAAATCCAAGGAACTATAGGCCAATATCCCTGTTAAACGGGGACATTAAAATCCTAGCTAAGCTAATGGCAGCAAGGGTAGCCAAATTCCTCCCCAAACTAATACACAAAGACCAAGTGGGCTTTGTGCCGTACAGACAAGCTGGGGATAACATACGGCGTATTATACCTCTCAGTCTAGTAGCCTTAGATCTAGAAAAGGCATTCGACTCCGTTGAATGGCCTTATTTACATGCGGTTCTAGATAAATTCGGCATCAGAGGCAAATTTACAAATCTAGTAAATACATTATACAAAGCACTGACGGCAAGACTTAGGCTTTCAGGGGCTAATAGAGATCTTATAAACATCCAGAGAGGTACGGGGCAGGGATGCCCCCTGTCCCCGCTACTATTCGCTCTAGCCATCGAACCTCTTGCTCAGGCCATTAGGACATGCCCCACCATACAGGGTATTGAGGTGGGATGTCAATAAATGAAATGCAGCTTGTTTGCAGATGACATCTTGTGCACGCTTACAAGACCGGTAACCTCAATAGCAGCCCTTATGGACTTAATGTCCCGGTTTGGGAACTTGTCAGGCCTGAAAGTTAACGCCGATAAATCTGAAATAATATGCATGAGAGACCAGGTACAAGCCCTAAAAGAGGGACACTCGTTCTCATGGCCAAAGGGAAGTATCAAATATCTAGGAGTTAACCTCACACCAGAGTTGTCAGCTTTATACAAAGAAAATTATATCCCCCTTTACAAAAAATTACAAGCAGATCTACTTAGGTGGAATAGATACAACCTGTCATGGACAGGAAGAATAAACGCTTTTAAAATGAACATGTTACCCAAAATCTTATACTATTTTAGAACACTCCCGATTAGAATACATAGAGGAGATCTAGATGGCTTCCAAAAAGCGGTATTCCGATTCATCTGGCAACATAAACACCCGAGAATCAACAAGTCCCTAATGTATAGAGACAGAGAAGCAGGGGGTTTGGAGTGCCCAAATTTAATACTCTACTTTAAAGCAGCCCAGATTTCCTTCCTACCACAAGCCCATTCCAGTGAACACCAACCAATGTGCGTATTCCTAGAGAACTATCAAATGAAACCCTACAAATGGGATAATATGATTTGGTCCCCGACACTCCCCCCAATAGCAAAATCAGGCTACAATAATCCAATGATTAAATTATCCCTGCAGGAGTGGAGAGGGGCGAACTCCAAGCGGCAGTTAACACACTCCCTTTCATCTCTCACGCCAGTCCTGTCGGGGGCCCAGATTATGAAGGAATTAGGGGGGGTCTCAAAGGCGTGGTGGCTCTCGCGGAAACTACACCTGCTAGGGGCATGGTTCCAAGACGGCAACCTTCTAACCTCTATACAATTCATAAATAAGTACAATCTACCAGACAGGGAGATATTTAATTATAACAAGATATGCCACAGGGTCCAAGAACTGGTCAAATCTTGGGGTCCCCCACAGGACACCTGGTTTGCGAAAGTATGTGCGCAGAATCCCCTAGCCAGAGGCATCATTGGTACCCTTTACTCGCTTGCCAACAAGCCACTTAAAGACCAAAAGCCTAAACATGTCCTACAATGGGAACAGGAAATGGGAGTAGAATGGGACACCCAGAGATGGGGAAAAATAAACAAGGCACTGACTAAAGGCTCCCTCTTCTTTAGCTATTTAGAAACAGCAACTAAAGTACTACACTGGGTATACATGACACCCGACAGGCTAAATAAGATAAATCCGCTTTAGGAACTGCTCAGATAGAGGAACCTTTGGCCACATCTGGTGGGACTGCCCAAAAGTACAGGCCCTGTGGTAAGGGTAACTGCAATGATCACTGAGGTATTAGACAGGGAAATACACCCCTCTAGGGAGACATGCTTACTGGGAATACCAGTACTGAACGTTAATAAGAACCATAACAAGTGGATACAAATGGTCATGCTGGCAACCAAAAGCCACATTGCAAAGAATTGGAAATCACCCCATTTAGATGCCCAAGAGGTTATAAAAAAAATTAAACCACATCATGATTTATGAAAAAATGACGCATTCAATAAACAATTCCCTCTCCACTTTTAGTCAAATTTGGGACAGATGGGTGGAGTCGGACAAAGCTTTTTTAATTTAACAAAAACTTGATTTAGAGTGGAAATTAGTACACTAGGAAGGGAAGGCGTAATCGGATGAGGCGGAGACTCCAGGCCGGGGTGACGGGGGTCTTGGGCGTTGACAACTATTGGCGAATTGAGTAAACTGAAGAAGATAGACAGGAAGAAGAAGGAAAAAAAAAAAAAAGCAAGGAAGATTCAGGTAATAAGTTTATTGACTTGTTTATTCATTGTTTGTTCGATGTTATACTTCCCATATACTAGGTGAATAATGTAATTCTCGAGCTATGCAAAATTGAACATCTATATATATCTACATGGAAAGACAACAAGTTAGCTCACATGTAAGAATTTGACAAGTTTAGTAATGAGAAGTCAATTGCTAGGGAAGGAATAGCTAGCAGGCGTTTCCTGCAAAGTTGAGAAAACGGAAAAAGGTTATGGTGGACACATAAAGCAGACACCCAATATTGTCAGGACAGGATAATCATTATTGACAACAAAGTTGTACAATATATCTAAAATCACATAGCGAGGTCTTCAGTTGCAGCAACTGCGACCCTTGAAAAATTCACAACACAAATTCCCAACCCAAACAACTGCGAATCTCGCAAAGTTCACGTCGCAACACATTACGACACTCGCAAACAACATACGACACACGTTCACACACATTACGACACTCGCAAACAACATACGACACGTTCACACTCGGACGCAACTCGCGAACATTACAAAATTAAAAACACAATACATACACACAGCACATACATAAAAACCTTACCTACACAAACAGGAAGCACCCAGGACCTCAAAAATGCAACTTACAACTTAATTGCACTCAAAATAAAAGAGTTTAGACACTAAATAATTTGTTAAGCGACACAAAAAATGGCCGACGAATAAAACGAAAACGAGGCTACACACGCAAACACCATACGAGACACGTTACCACACATTACGACCTCGCAAACATCGGACGCAACACGCCGACATACAAACATTTAAAACTTAAGAAAGACACACAACAAACACATAAAAAGCTTACCTACAGCAAGAGGAACCAGCCAGCACCTCAAAAAAACAAGTTACACCTACATTTAAATCAAAATAAAACACTTTAGACACTAATACCATCGCTAAGCGAGAGAAAAAATGGCCGACGAACAAAATGAAAACGAGGCTTCAGACGTAACTACACTACACTTACTCGCAATAATGAAACACATACTATGCGGAACGTATCACAATCATATTAAACACCATTTTGAACAGTAATACGCAGAAAATGGCGGATGGAACGCAAATTGTAAGCTGGAACGCAAATAGCGCATGCATATTGCGTTCTAACGGTCTCACTTTCCAGAACTTTCTACAAGTTTATAAATACTGCCTATTTCAAACAAAAAAATACATTTCTCCTCAGGTGATCAACGGAGTGACTTCTGAGAAAACTGCTGCTTTTACTTGACAAGACAATTCTTTACTAATTTACTACTTTGCATTGTGCAAATTACAACTGAGAGGTAAGCTATAATATATTACATTTTATTATCAGGACAGGTCAAACAAATAAAAAAATAAACTAGGATTTATGTAGTGACATATATGGCACATTTATGTGTATAGGCTCACAAAAAAAATACGGTTCATTTAACAAAACAACAAAAAAACATAATTCTATATTAAACAGAGGTTTATGTATAGTGACGACACGCACATATATGTCTATAATGTATAGTGACATGTGACACGCACATATATGTATAGAATGTATAGTGACATGTGACACGCACATATATGTATAGAATGTATAGTGACATGTGACACGCACATTTATGTGTATTGCCCCTGCATAGTGACATGTGACACGGACATATATGTGTATCATGTATATTGACATGTGACACACACATTTATGTGTATTGCCCCTTCATAGTGACATGTGACACGGACATATATGTGTATAATGTATAGTGACATGTGACACGCACATTTATGTGTATTGCCACTGCAACAAAATTAGCTTAAAACAAAATCAGTAAACAACTACATTTAAATTACATTATATGTCATGTATACTGATATGTCACACGCACATATATGTGTATCATCTATAGTTACATCTCACACACAGACATTTATGTGTGTTGGAAAAAAAAAATATAAGGTTAATTTAACCATTTAAATATGAGTCATGTATACTGATATGTCACACGTACACAAAATAATTACATTAAACTATGGAATGTGCTTCATGTATGTGACATATGTGTGTAGCCCCCAACAAAAAATAAGGTCAATTGAAAATAATTACAGAACTATATTTAAATGACATTAATTTACTGCAATTCAATAGATCATATAAAGCTGAATCTTTCTATTTCTTTTAATATTCAAACAGACTCTGCATCAACAGCGTCTCTCAACAATTTGCACCGTGCACTGTGAAGCACAATCCCTTTTAAAGAACACCAACAAAGAAGAAGAGGTAAGATACAACAAGACATTATATGCTGAAAAGGCCATGCTTTGCTAGATGAAAAATTATAAATATACAAATAACTATTTCACTTTCTTTTTCAAACAGACACTACAAGAAGACCGGCGGATTAAGATTGGCAGGAGGGGACCGTCTGTCATTCCAAACTTCAATCAAGGTAAAGTATTAAGTATAAACAAGAAAGAACCATGAGCCTTATTCAATTGCGACTTCCTCAATTGAATAGGGCTCTATATAAGCACATAACATATTTTTTATACAGAACTTTTTAGTTACTGAACTTCTAACCACAATCAAGGTTTTCAATAACTAAAAACTTTGCTCAATAAATATGTTATGTGATTATATAGAGCCCTCTTCAATTGGCAAAATTGCAATTCAATGAGGACCTATATATCTTTAATGGCCAAGGGCCTCACTCAAATGTGATTTGCCCATTTCAATAGGGCTCTATATAAGCACAGAGCATATTTTTTAAAGGAACTTTTTATTTTGTGAACACGTTGCTTTTGGATACAAGTTCACTAAATACAAAATTCGCTAAAAATATGCTCTGTGCTGATATTGAGCTCTATTCCATTGGCCAAAACACAATTGAATGAGGAGCTGACAATATAACAAATGCAGTAACCAAAGGCCCTCATTCAATTGCTATTTTGGACAATTAAATATGGCTATAAATAAGCACTTTTAGGCCCTTATTCAATTTTAACAAATATATGTGATGTGCTTATTTACAACCCTATTCAATTTTCAACATTGCAATTCAATGACGGCCTTAGAGTACTATTACATTGAAAAAAATGCAATTGAATGAGGGGCAAACTATGCAACATATGGTACACACAAAGGCCCTCATTCAATTGCAATTTGCCCAATTGAATAGGGCTCTAAATAACAACATAACATTTTTTTTAAAAGAAGTTTTTAGTTACTAAAAATCTATCCAAAATAAAGTTTTTCAATGACTAAAAACTTCTTTAAAAAAATATGCTATGTACTTATTTAGGGCACGATTCAATTAGCCAAATCGCAATTGAATGAGACACAAACTGCTACACACAAAACAGAATTTCTTATTCAATGTTTAACAACATATAAGCCTTACAAAGAAGCAAAAATAAGAATAACAAAAGTGTTGCGCACCTAATAGCATTGTACAAAAAATCACACAAACACATAGGAAACTACATTAACATTCTTCTTTAATGTTTAACAACCTATAACCAGTACAATCAAGAATAAATAACTTTTGCACAAGTGGTGCGCACAAAACAGGATTGTCAAAAACTAACACAAACACATAGCAAACTACATTAATTATATTATTTCATGTTTTACTAACTATAACCATCCCAATAAAGGTTAAATAAGTATACCACAAGTGGTGCGCACAAAACAGGATTGTACAAAAAATAACATAAACACATAGCAAAATACATTTATATTCTTATTTAATATATCACAACCCACAAGCCTTACTAAGAACCTTAAATAAGAATAACAAAAGTTGTGGGATTGTACAGAAAGTAAAAAAAAAAATATAGAAAAAAATAACCATAACTGATACAATACAACCAAAATCATAAATTTTTTACTTATTTAAAAGACATTTCACTCAAACAACATTTTCTATTTTATATTACAACAGATACTGCGTGAAGACAATCGGACGAGGACTTTCTCCACAGGAACGGACCATCGGACGAGGACTTTCAACACAGGACCAGACCAGCAGACGAGGAATTTCAACACAGGACCAGACCAGCAGACGAGGACTTTCACCAAAGGACCACAACATCGGACGAGGGCTATCGCCACAGGACCACAACATCGGACGAGGGCTATCGCCACAGGACCACACCATCGGACGAGGACTTCCAACAGAGGACCACACCATTGGACAACGATTTTGAACCGAGGACCAACAAACATTCGGATTTAAATCACACTTCAACCAAGGTACAGTATAATAACTACTAAAGTATAAAACTAAAGAAACTGCTTTCAGTTGCATCCGTGTCAACAGAAAAATAAAAAAAATAATTTACTATCTCGCTTATTCTATTTAAATTGCTACTATGCAATACATAGCTAAATAACCACATCACTTTTTTTTTTAGCAAAGAAGTTTTGCTGTGGTAAATATCTATCCACAAACAACGTTTTTAATAAATAAAACCATTATTTTAAAAAAATATGTTACATGCTTATTTACAGCAAATATTTTACATGCTTATTTACAGCAGTATTCCATTGGCCAAATTCTTAGCCAGTGAGGACAGCAATTATAATTTTAACTAAATATAAATGATACATTAATGATTTGCCTTTTATTTCACCAATTGTGCACAAGAATCTTTAACAAGAATTACAAATTAAAATATACACAATTACATTTATTTTTTTTCCTTTACAGATTAATATGGCTGATAACGAGACCAAAGAAGAGAAGAAAAGACGTCAAACTAGAGAAAGACAAGAGAGATGGGCCGCCCAGCAGACACCGGAGGAGAAAGAAATTCGACGAGAAAAAGAACGCAAAAGACTTGCAAATAAAAGAATATCAGCTGCAAAAATGAAAGATACAACCAAAAAAAATAAAAAGATAATAAAGCATTTGCAAACTGTTCCTAAAACATCAGATGACATTTTACAAGATACCAGTCAAGACAGACCAAAAAAAGCAACTACAAAAACAAAGCATTTACAAACTCTTACTAAAAACTTACAGGACATTTCAACCAAACAAGGACAACATATACCAAGAAAAGTCACGAAAAAAACAAAACATTTAGAACCTGTTGTTGAAACATTTCATGACTTTTCATCTGATGAATATGAAAGTCAACATCCGATATGCTTTGCAAATTGTCCTTTACTGAAGTCTTTAGCAGTAGAGGTTCATAGTTGTGGGGACATGAGTACTCAATGTCAATTTTGTGAGGCTTATTATTTTAAACAGGAGAGACCCAGAGATGGACAATTTATTAGTTGTTGTCAAAAAGGAAAGTTCAAACTTCCAGAAAGGAAACAATTTCCAACCTATTTACAAAATATTATGACTGAACCTACTTTTCCAAATTATAAAATTTTTAAAACAAACATAAGATCCTACAATAGTGCCATATCATTTGCATCTATGGAGGCAACATTGGCTGCTAATGTACCAGGACATGGTCCTTACTGTTTTAAAGTCCAAGGACAAATTTACATCCAGAGGAAGGAGAGCAAAGAAAATTCGCTCAACTATATGTCCTAGATACAATGGAAGCTGTTGACCAACGTATGCAGATGGAAGAAAATAAAAAATGCTTACCCAGTGTTTTTATAGAGCTAAATAACATTATGGACAACAATCCCTACAGTAAAGCTTACAAAAAATTGGCAGAAGTAGAAAATGAACAACTACTTCATGCACAAAGACATCAATTACCCATGCCAAAGGTTAATATGGTGCTTAAAAGAGACAGACATACTGATAAACGTCGTTATAACTTGCCAACATCAAATGAGGTTGCAATGGTCTTTCAGAATGATGAAGGAGAACCACCATTTCAAAGAGACATTAGAGTATATCCCAGAAATGAGGAGCAACCATTTATTAATATTAATATCTTAAGTCCAAATTTAGATCCAATGACATATCCCATCTTTTTCCCACATGGAGAAGCAGGTTGGCAACCAAAATTAACCCTTCCCAGTTACCCAAATGCTAAAGCCAGAATCCGAAATAATGTTTCTATGCTTGAATTTAAAGTTGCTCAAATTGCCATTAGAGATGAATTTAATCCAATTTTATGTGGTGGGAAACTAACACAACAATGGATTATTGATTCATATTTGCAAGTTGAGGCAAATAATTTAAACTTTATAAAATATCAACAAGATAAACTACGTGTAGAACAATATTGTGGACTCATGGACTATGTTGCTGACGTGGCTACAAGCAGAGACATGACAGCTGGCAAAGCCATCATTTTACCATCTTCCTTTCAAGGATCTCCTCGAAATATGAGAGAAAGATACAATGATGCTATGGCTATTGTGACAAAATTTGGAAAACCAGATTTATTTGTGACATTTACATGTAATCCACAATGGCCAGAAATTAATCAAAATCTACTTCTTGGACAAAGTGCTTCAGATCGACCAGATTTAGTAGCCAGAGTTTTTAAGATCAAATTAAATGAATTAATACGTGACTTCACTATAAATCAGTTATTTGGCAAATGTCTTGCTTATGTATATACCATTGAATTTAAAAAAAAGAGGCCTTCCACATGCACATCTTCTCATAATACTTCAAGAGAAAGATAAATTAGATACTTCGGACAAAGTGGATGCAGTCATAGTTGCTGAACTACCAGATCCAGAACTATATGGAAGACTATATGAGATTGTTACTCATCGCATGATTCATGGACCCTGTGGAGACCTTAATCCACAATCACCATGTATGGAAAATAATCAATGTTCAAAAGATTTTCCAAAAGATTATAGAGACAAAACATATGCAAATTGGGATGGATATCCACTTTATAAAAGAAGAGAAGGAGATAGTGCCATTATTCGTGGAAAAAAAGTGGACAATAGATATGTAGTACCCTACAATCCACATTTACTCATGAAGTACAACGCCCACATCAACGTAGAAGCCTGCACTTCCATCAAATCCATTAAATATGTCTACAAATATATTTACAAAGGTTACGATGCAGCTACTATAGTCGTCAAAAGTGCAGACAACCCTGAAAGTAGTGAGTTAGTACATGATGAACTTGCATCTCATGTAGATGCTCGCTATGTCAGTGCACCAGAAGCTATGTGGCGGCTTTTAAAATTTGAAATGCATGATAGATCACATGCAGTATATAGGTTAGCAGTACATTTGCCACAACGACATTTAGTCTATTTCCATGCTGGAAATGAAATGAATGCATTGGCCCAAAGTGAAGATCGTCACACTACACTAACTGCATGGTTTGCATTAAATTCCACTGATGCTGAAGCAACACAATACTTATATATTGAAATTCCATATCACTATGTTTTTGTGAATGGATTATGGAGAGCAAGAAAAACCAGAGGCAATAAAATAATTCCACGAATTTACACAGTCAGTCCAAGAGATGTTGAACGTTTTTGCTTACGGATATTACTTTTAAATGTTCCAGGAGCACAAAGTTTTGAACAATTAAGAACTGTTAATGACATTGTATATGAATCCTTCCATTTAGCTGCAAGACATAGAAACTTACTCGCTGATGATACAGAGTGGGAAAGATGTTTAGAAGAAGCAGCACAATGTCAAATGCCACGACAGATGAGAGAACAATTTGCTTTTATTTGTATCTTCTCAAATGCTCCAAATGCATTAGCTTTGTGGGAGACTTTTAAAAGTAATATGGCTGAAGACTTTATGCGACGATACAATAAACCCATTGCACACTTAAAAGCGGTAATGGAAATTCAAGAAGTCTTTTTAACTCATGGATTAAGTTGTGCAAGTTTTAATTTGCCTGATCCAGGTCTTATAGATGACATTAACTTTGAAGACTATGACATTCAACTACAAGCAGAAAGAACAGAAGAAAGACTTGCAACTTTAAATACACTACAATTGCAAGCATTTCATGCCATTAAAAATGCTATAGATGATGACATGGTGACAGAGCGTTATTTCTATCTTGATGGACCTGGCGGATCAGGGAAAACATATTTGTACAATTTATTAATGAGTTCAGTACGAGCACAAGGAAAAATAGCAATGGCGTTTGCCACTACTGGAATTGCTGCACTTTTATTAGAAGGTGGAAGAACTGTTCATAGTGGATTTAAACTGCCAGTGCCTATTTTGGAAAATTCTGTGTCAGATATTCGCATGACATCCTTACAAGCAAAGAAATTGTAGAAATGTAAATTAATTATAATAGATGAGGCCACAATGATGTCATGCTATGCCCTCCAATGTATTGACCGTTTGCTTCGTGAAGTCATGGATAATATTTTTCCATTTGGTGGAAAGGTAATGTTGTTGGGTGGCGATTTTAGACAAACATTACCTGTCGTTGTACATGGAAATCGAACAGACATTATTGAAACATGTATAAAGTCAAGTACAGTATGGAAACATTTTACCCATCTTCAACTGCAACAAAATATGAGATCAGAAGGCCAAACTGATTTCAATGATTGGCTTATTAAAATTGGAGAAGGCAGAACAGAAAAAATACTACATTTACCTGACGACACTGTAGAGATCCCACCTCATATGATTTGTCAACAAGATATTATATCGGCTATATTTGAAGGAAGCATAAATAACGAAGAATATTCCGAGCTTGCCAACCAAGTTATACTGACGTGTAAAAATAAAGATGCATTAATCCTCAATAATGAAATCTTAAAAAAAATTAATGCACCACAAAGAAATTATCACAGTGCTGATTCTGTACTTGCTGATGACAATGAAAGTCAGGCAAACTTTTCAACTGAATTCATTAACTCTTTAACTCCTTCTGGAATGCCACCACATATTTTGCAGCTAAAGAAAGGTGCAATTATCATGTTACTGCGAAATATGAACCCCAAAAAAGGCCTATGCAATGGCACAAGATTAATTGTTCAACAATTAAAGGACCATTTTATAGATGCTGAAATTTTAACTGGGACCCATAAAGGAGAGAGAGTTTTCATACCAAGAATAGATTTAGCACCAAGTGAAAGTAGTCTCCCTTTTATACTTCAAAGAAGACAATTTCCCATTATTATGGCATTTGCCATGACCATTAATAAATCACAAGGTCAAACTTTCAAATCTGTGGGTATTTATTCGGAAGAACCAGTTTTTGCACATGGTCAATTGTACGTTGCGTTGTCACGCTGCAAAAATCCACAGGCTATTAAAGTTTACATTGAAAACAATGAAAGTCAAGGTGATTTATTAGAAGATGGACGTATTTTTACTAAAAACATTGTCTACTATGAAGTACTATAACTTTGCAGCATACAAACTAAAGCCATGCAAACATTTTGGAAAAACATTCAAAAATACAAAACAATTGGTTGTTTAATTCAGTCATAATTAATGGAAGTCATGTTTATGGATAATTCGCCTCACAAAATACTTGCCTTGCATTTCTATGAAAAATTATGTTAAAATGTTAAGTCACTATGTTAATGTTTCTAATGTTACAAGTTTAAAAACAATATTTTCAAGTTATTTCATTCAACAAATTACAAAGTTCATGTTAAGAGCTCAAGCACCTTTTAAGTCACAATGTAAATATTCTCTGTTATCTTAAGATTACTACCTACATTAATGTTTATCGCCAGTTTATGTGCTCAGTAATGAATTACTTTAATTACGTACGGTTTAAGGAGAGTTTTTACTGTATGCCTTCCTCTACATTCAATGTATATTAAACTTAACAATTATTCTGATATAAATTGCATGTTAATACTGATTAATTTAAAGTTAAACTGTTTTTACATTCAAATGTTAATACTTTTAATTCAAAATTATGTTACAAAATGTATTTACTATGTTCCTGTTTATAATGTTCAAAATTAGACAAATGTTTTGCAAAAATTACAAAGTTACATAAAAAATAAAGTTCAATTTTAAAAATATATACTTTCAAGGTTATTGCTTACATATATTTTAAACTTCATGTTAAAATTCGGCACGTTTCAAAAAGTCTTTTTACTTTTTACTTTTCTCTGGATTCTATGTATATTAAAGTGAACAATTCTTCAGATACAAATTTCATTTTAAAAAACCATTACATCAACGTTTTACAAAAATACATGTTCATATCACAATACTTACAAGGGTCAAAAATATATTTAAATAACTAAACAACTTCACAAACATATACATCACATTGCCGTCATTTTTTGACGGGCAAGTCGCTAGTATTGTTATAAAATCCTGTTTATGCAAAATTGTGTTGGACCTGCGAGTCCAACAATATTGTGTTATTGAACACTGCTTATGTGTCAATAAAAAGATTTTGAAAAAAAAAAATCTTTAAGAGACCACTTTGGCCCCATTTTCCTAAATGGTTGTTTGAATAACTGTACTTGTTTACAGATAAAATGTTTTAAGTCAAAAATATATACATGGCCTTTGAATTTTACACTTTTACATACAAGTATTATTTACTACAGGCTCTCGTTTTCTTTACTGTGCTGTTTCTTGAAGCTTCTGTGTCCCTGTAAACTAATAAACTTTCCATTATTACTAATGAAAGCACTGGTTGTTTTAGATGACACATTTCAATTGTTCAAATAGAAACTACCTGTATATTTAAAGTATCCTCCTACCTCAGGAAGTAAATCACTTGAAAATAAAATGGCAGCTTCCACTGCAGCATAGTTGCACATGAAAGGTAATAAACTGAAGATTGTGTTATTTTGTTTTACTATATAAAAATATTTCTCCTCTTTTGAAGTGAATTTAACCCAAAGAGTATATTTTTAATATCTGACTACAGGCATCCTTTAAGTTGCTCCTAGCTTGTAAGCTCTTCTGAGAGCAGGACCCTCATCTCGTTCTGGACCAGTGATGACAGATGACCCAAATTTAGCTCAGTAGAGCTCACTTTATGACTCTTTTGTCATCACTAAATGGTATGGTGGTTACATATGATGCAAGAGGACACATGGAGCTAAAAAAACAGCCAACAGTAGATTAGAATGCACTTGTGAATTCCGAATAGTGTCGGTCTGCTTAATTTGCAGCTCATATCATCCTGTCACAAAGGATTAGAACCCTTAAAAAATAAAATCATGCAATTACAAAAAAGACATTATTATTTTATTAGATGACATGCGCAATATCAACATTAAGTTGCTTATTTTCAGTTATGCAAATGTCTTTTTTTCATAAATAGGTCCTGAAATATGATGAATGCAGACACCCTCAGTAATGGCTAAAGTGTTGTGTACTATTGGCCATATGAAATCTTGATACTCCACCCAACCCAATATAATTAAAAATTATATTTGTATATATATATATATATATACACATATATCACATATAATAATTTCCGTAGTGTGTAACGCACCAGGGAGGGCGCACTGTGTTATGAGGGGTGCGCACTGGGGAGGGGGAGGGGAAAAAGACAAAGGGGAGGGAGGGAAGAGGGGAGCAAGACACAGAGGAGGAGAAAAGGACAAAGGGGAAGGAGAGGGGCAAAGAGACACAGGAGAGGGATGAGGGGTAAGAGACACAGGGGAGGGAGGGGGGAAAGAAACATAGAGGAGGGAGGGAGGAGGGGAAAGAAAAACAGGGAAGGGAGAGAGGGGAAAGAAACAAAGGGGAGGGAGAGGGGGAAAGAGACACGGGAAAGGGAAAGACAGGGGATTGGGGAGAGACACAGGGGCGGGGTGAAAGAGACACAGGGGAGGGGGAGAGAGATACAGAAAAAGGAGTGAGGGGAAAGAGACACGGGGGGGGGAAGAGACACACAGCAGGGAGAGGGGGGAAGAGACACATCAAATATTATCTCGTCATTTTTGATAGGCAAGTTACTAGTATTTAATATGTATGTTGATGTGTTACACATAAACGATGATCACATATATAGTTGTGAGCGTACGAGTTGTTGCTAACGCTTGCGGGCTCGCGTAGCGCGTAGCGAGGGCTGCTGGCGAGGGCCTCAGTTGCTGACAAACTGCGACCCTCGCAAAATTTACGTTCAAACGCAAACAACCACACAACAACTGCGACCACGCAAACAACACGACACACAAACTACAACCCTCGGAAACTTTACCCCCAACGCAAACAACATACGAGACACGTTACCACACATTACGACCTCGCAACAATCGGGCGAGGGCCTCCTTGCCAGCAACTGCGACCCCTTGCAAAATGTACGTTCAAACGCAAACAACCACACAACAACCGCGACCACGCAAACAACACGACACACAAACTACGACCCTCTAAAACTTTACCTTGCAACGCAAATAACATATGAGATATGTTACCACACATTACGACCTCGCAACAATCAGACGCAACTCGCGAACATTACAAAATTCAAAACACAATAAATACACACAGCACATACATAAAAAGCTTACCTACAGCAAGAGGGAGCATCCAGGACCTCAAAAAAGCAACTTACACCTTCATTTAACTCAAAATAAAAGAGTTTAGACACTAAAAAATTCGCTAAGCGAGAGAAAAAATGGCCGTGGAACAAAACAAAAATGAGGCTACAAATGCAAACAACATACGAGACACGTTACCACACGTTACGACCTCGCAAAAATCGGCCGCAACCCGCGAACATGAAAAAATGAAAAACACAATAAATACACACGACACATACATAAAAAGCTTACCTACAGCAAGAGGAAGCATCCAGGACCTCAAAAATGCAACTTACACCTTCATTTAACTAAAAATAAAAGTTTAGACACTCAAAAATTTGCTAAGCGAGAGAAAAAATGGCCGCCGAACAAAACGAAAACGAGGCTACAGCACTCTAAACACACAAAACACCACAAGAAACTCGCAAAAGACCTACGGATATTCCGCTAAGACGCATACCACACATTACCCGCCATTTTACGCCAATGCGGAAGTACACGACTACGCTAACGGTTTGGTCTCGCGCACGCACAGTATTACACATCACACATTCAACACGCTTACACAGCAGCTCCACAGCACTGATGCTGCAGCAACATCAAAACAGATTGCCAGCTCTTCAACACAATGCTTCAAAATAGGTAAAGTATATTCATTTATTAATGTATTATATATTTCATTATTACACACCAAACAGCATTAGCTACCTTACAATTTCATTGCCATAATTTTTTTGACGGTCAATTCGCTAGTAATAATAATAATAACAATAATGTCTATATATATATATATATATATATATATATATATATATATATATATATATATATACGTGTATATATATATATATATCACATATAATATTTGTCGAACTGCAAATTTGTCGGTAATGCAATGTTAAATAATTGGTGCAGCGCTCACCACGAGGCCTGCGTTACTTAGACACAGGGAGAGAGCCAGGGAGCACGTGAGTGAGGTTGCAAGCTAATTTGAGTCATATTTGACGTTTTTCGTTGATTAAAAATCGACTAAGCAAGAAAAAAAATGGCGGCCAAAAAAATTAAAATTGCTCAAGCCAGTAACACTTAACTAAACAATGCCAGGCACGTGGGACTTAGAAAATACATGACGCAGAAGACAGTGACTTACAAAAAACACGACGCAATAACTGCTACGCGCAGGACTTGGAAAATAAAACCAACGGCAGTCAGCGCCATGCAAACCTTCAGCACAGAGGAGAAAGACACTGGGAAGGGACAGGGGCGAGAGGGTAGAAAGAGACACAGGGCTGAGAGATGAAGGAAAAGAGACACAGGGGAGGGAAATAAGGAAAAAAAAAGACACAGGGCAGGGAGAGGAAGGGGAAGGGGAGAGGGGGAAAAAGACACAGGGGAGGGGTGAAAGACACAGGGGAGGGAGAAAGAGACACAGGGGAGGGGAGAGGTGGGGGGAAGAGACAGGGGAGGTGAGAGGAAGGGGGAAGAGACACAGGCGAAAGAGGGGAAGAAACACAGGGGAGAGGGGGGAGGAGACACAGGGGAGATGGGGAAAGAGACACATGGGAGGGAAGGAAAAGACACAAAGGGGGGGAGAGGGGGAAGAGACACAGGGGAGTGGAGAGGGGGAAGCGACACAGGGGAGGAGACACTGGAGGGAAGAGACACAGGGGAGGGGAGAAGAGACACAGGAGGGGAAGAGACACAGGGGAGGGGGGGAAGAGACACAGGGGTGGGAAGGGGGGAAGAGACACAGGGGACGGGAGAGAGAGAAAGAGACACAGCGGAGCGAGAGGGGGAAGACACAGGGGAGGGAAGGGGGGGAGACATAGGGGAGAGAAGGGGGGAGAGACACAGGGAAGGGGGGAAGAGACACAAGGGAAAGAGAGGGGGGTACATTTTAAATTATACCATCATTTTTTTATGGGCAATTTACTAGTATTTACTGTATATATATATATATATATATATACTAGCGACTTGTCTGTCAAAAATGATGGGGCAATAAAATTGTAAGGCAGGTAATGCTGTTTGGCCCAGACAGTAAGGCCCTCATTCAATTGCAATTCGTCCAATTGAATAGGACTCTAAATAAGCACATAACATATATTTTTTAAATAATTTTTTAGTTAGTAAGCATCTATCCAAAAGCAAGGTTTTCACTAACTAAAAACTTCTTTAACAAAATATGCTATGTGCTTATTTAGAGTCCTATTCAATTGGCCAAATTGCAATTGAATGAGGGCCTAAGTGTTTTGGTCGCTCATTGCGAGCCTGGCGCTGATCGCCTTTGGCGCTCATCGTTTGGCTGGCACTGAGCGCCTTCACCGTTGATTGAGATTGTGTATTGTGGTGTTTTTTAAAGTGTTGTATATGTGTATGTTTTAATGATAATTAATTACTAAATAAATTAAATGATACCTTACCTATTTGTAATTAATATCTGCAGCAAACAATGGTCTGAAGAGCTAACAGTCTGTTTTGATGTTCCTGCAGCATCCAATGTAGATTTGCAGTGTTGTTGAGCTGAGGTGTAAGTGCCAGCAATGTGTGCAGTGTGTAGTGTAAATAGGCTGCGTGCGCAAGGGGAAATCGTTAGTGTAGCAGGGTACTTCTGCATTCTGTAAGGTAGTGTTGTAAAATGGCGGCAAATGTGTATGTGGTACGCGGGTTTGGATGATTTAGCGTCCTTGCTAATGGTGGATGTTGTAGGTCATATGGGTTTTAGTAAAAGTTGTATGTGCCTGGCGGTGTTTGGCGGCTTTAGTGTAGCCTCGTTTTCATTTTTTTCGGTGGCCATTTTTTCTCTCGCTTAGGGGAGTTTGAAGTATCTACACTTTTTTAATTCTACTGAAATCGATGTGTAACCTGTCTTGCAGATGTCTTGGGTGTCCCCTCTTGCTGTGGGTATTATTTTGTTGTGTTATTTGTGTGTATTTAGTGTATTTTTAATGTTTTCGACTGTGTGCGTGTTGTCCGTTAAAGTCGTATTTTTGCGAGTCCGTAATGTAATTTTTCTAACTCATATTTATTTTTCTCTAAGTCCGACATTTTTTTTTGGGCAGTCCCGCGGCTCTTATTTTTTGTGTAAGTCCGTATTTAGTCATTGGGTCTTTTGTCGGCATTTGAGGTGTCTTGGGCTCATTGCAGCCGATGTGGAGCCTCCACCTCCGCAAATGCAGCCCCTCGCTTTGCGATGGTCCGCATTTGCGGTCCGAAAGTGGTACGGGGTCGTAGGGATGAGCATCTCCACCCGCTCCTTGCCTGGCTGCAACCTGGCCGCGTTAGCTGACAACTATATATGTAAAATATATATATATATATATATACATATATATATACAGTACCTTGCAAAAGTATTAACCCCCCCTTGGCATTTTTTGTGTTTTGTTGCCTTACAACCTGGAATTAACATGGATTGTTTGAGGATTTGCATCATTTAATTTACAGAACATGTCCACAACTTTGAAGAGTTCTTTTTAATTTTTTTATTTAATAGGACAAAATAACAGAAAAAGTCAATGCGCATAACTATTCACCCCCCTAAAGTCAATACTTTGTAGAGCCACCTTTTGCAGCAATCACAGCTCCAAGTCGCTTTGGATGAGTTTCTATTAGCTTGCAACAACTTACCACTGGGATTTTTGCCCATTCCTCCTTGCAAAACTGCTCCAGCTCCTTCAAGTTGGATGGTTTGTGCTTGTGAACAGCAATCTTTAAGTCTGACCACAGATTTTCTATTGGATTGAGGTCTGGGCTTTGACTAGGCCATTCCAAAACATTTACATGTTTCCCCTTAAACCACTCAAGTGTTGCTTTAGCAGTGTGTTTGGGGTCATTGTCCTGCTGGAAGGTGAACCTCTGTCCTAGCCTCAAATCACGCACAGAGTGGTACAAGAATATCCTTGTATTTAGCATTTCCACCTTTCCCTCAACTCTGACCAGTTTCCCAGTCCCGGCTGCTGAAAAAACATCCCCACAGCATGGTGTTCTTTGGGTGATGTGTTGGGTTTGCACCAGCGTTTTCTTTGATGGCCAAAAGGTTCAATTTTAGTCTCATCAGACCAGAGCACCTCCCTCCATACATTTTGGGAGTCTCCCACATGCCGTTTCACAAGCTCAAAACGTGCCATTTTGTTTTTTGCGGAAAGTAATGGCTTTCTTCTGGCCACTCTGCCATAAAGCCCAACTCTATGGAGCGTACGGTATTGTCGTCCTATGTACAGTGGAACTCTGCAGCTCCTCCAGGGTTACCTTAGATCTCTGTGCTGCCTCTCTGATTAATGCCCTCCTTGCCTGGTCCGTGAGTTTTGGTGGGCGGCCGTCTCTTGGCAGGTTTGCTGTTGTGCCATGTTCTTTCCATTTGGTTATGATAGATTTGATGGTGCTCCTGGGGATCATCAAATATTTGGATATTTTTTTATAACCTAACCCTGACATGTACTTTTCAACAACATTGTCCCTTACTAGTTTGGAGAGTTCCTTGGTCTTCATGGCAGTGTTTGGTTAGTGGTGCCTCTTGCTTAAGCGTTGCAGCCTCTGGAGCCTTTCAAAAAAGGTGTGTATATGTAATGACAGATCATGTGACACTTAGATTGCACACAGGTGGACATAATTTCACTAATTATGTGACTTCTGAAGGTAATTGGTTGCACCAGAGCTTTTTTTACTTGCCAATTTTCTGTTTTTTATTTCTAAAAAATAGTTTTATGTATATATTTTTCTCATTTCACTTCACCAACTTAGACTATTGTGTTCTGATCCATATGTGATTTAGATTCAGATTAACAAAACATTGAACTTAAGTCTGTAATGTAACAAAATAGGTAAAAAGTCAAAGGGGTGAATACTTTTGCAAGGCCCTGTTTATATACAGTATATATATTTATAGTAGACCCCCTAGCATCCGGAGCTCTCAGCCAACCGGCACCTGCAGTGATTCCTCGCTATCCGGGAAACTCTAAACCAACCGGCAAATGACCCTGTGCAACTGGAATCTGAAGCAACCTGAAATTAACCTGTGCGACCGGAATCTCAAGCAACCTGCAAAACCCACTGTTTCCAGAGCAGCTAATCTCTAGCCTGACTGACCCTGGACATGCCCAAGTGGATCCTGACCCTGTAAGAACCAATCAGAAGCCTCTACCTGAAAGTGCCCATCTGCAGCCTCTACCTGGAAGTGCCAAGTCTAGCTGCTTTTGGTATTTCGAAGAGGCATGAGTAAAGAAACTTTGAACATCCCTCTTGGGATACACAAACTAACACTTTCCAAAGTATAAAGAGAGGTATTGTTTTTGAGAGTACTAAGCATCTTTTTGACTGCAGAATTCAAGTTTGAAGGGAAACAAATTATGTCTTATAGACTGATCTTATTATTACCATTATCACTAGTTTTATTGAGTATATAAAAGTTATATATGGAGCACTATCAGATTGCACCACTGCATTTGTGTTTAATAACAAATTTTCATGAGAAACTACTCTTTATAACATCGAAGGAGATCAGAATGGAACCTAAGTGCCTCAAGAAGACACCTGGAAGAGAAAATATCTATTACACCAGATTCACTAGTTTTTAAATTTTGATTACTAGTACCATTCATACAGTCAAATCAAGTAAAAACATCTTCAGAGGTGCTCAATATGAGAATGAACAGTCTGGCCTCACTCAAAATAATAATTCAGACCAAAAATACCATAATTCTCATCTGAATAGGAGAAACAGCTAAATGGATACGTACATTTTGGCTACAGTGGGGTGTAGCTGCACTGTCAAAGGCACAGTGAAAATTTTTATTTAATCATGCATTACCTGATTTGGCCATTAGGGAGTCGCTAGGGAGCAGTATGTCTTACCCATAAAAGCTTTGACTAATAATTTATATACATATATAAATATATATATATACATAATGTGTATATATATATATATATATATATATATATATATATATATACACATATAATGTTGGTATATAGACATACATTATATACAGTTGTGCTCAAAGGTTTGCATACCCTGGCAGAAATTGTGAAATATTTTGAAAATATGACTTACCAATGAAAATTAATTTTATTGAAGGATAGTGATCATATGAAGCCATTTATTATCACATAGTTGTTTGGCTCCAAATGGCCATGATCAAAAGTTTGCATACCCCTAGTTCTTAATACTGTGTATTGCATCCTTTAGCATCAATGACAGTGTGCAGTCTTTTGTAATAGTAGTC
Source organism: Discoglossus pictus (assembly GCA_027410445.1). Taxonomy (NCBI): domain Eukaryota; kingdom Metazoa; phylum Chordata; class Amphibia; order Anura; family Alytidae; genus Discoglossus; species Discoglossus pictus. The sequence continues at coordinate 103,712,261 of CM050165.1, read as the reverse complement.
TATGAGGGCCCTCATTCTTGCAGAAGGTATAGCTGCTCATTCGTCTTGGCAAAATACCTCCAGATCATGCAAAGTCTTTGGTCGTCTTGCATAAACTGCATGTTTGAGTTTTCCCCAGAATGGCTTGATGATATTAAGGTTGGGAGACTGTGATGGCCACTCCAGAACCTTCACCTTGTTCTGCTGTAACTGCTAGAGGGTCAACGTGGCTTGTGCTAAGGGTCATTGTTGTTGGGACTTCCTATTCTTAGTTGGCAGCTTGGACCACGGGCCCCAGGCAGAGCTCTGGGAGTAGTACTGGAAATGATTACACACACACAAGAGTCTCAGTACTAGCTCGTTTATTTGCGATCATGGCGTGGGTTATATACTAAACAAAGAAAGCGTATCAGGAAGGCCCAAATAGCTTGAGGTTAGTCCGGCAAGTCAGATTATCAGAGGTTCTCGGAATTCTTGGACCATGTAACAACAACAGGGACCTTGAGGTTAGTACATGAGTTACATACAAAGATGTACTTGGGACATAAAGTCATAACAAGAAACAGTTTGTGGTTGGTCTACGTCTCAGTACAAAATATGTTAGCCCTTCAATTGTCATGCTGGAAAGTCCAAGAGCGTCCCATGCGCAGCCTTTATGCAGAAGAATGCAAATTGTCCGCCAGTATTTTATGATAACATGCTGTATTCATCTTGCCATCAATTTTCACAAGATTCCCTGTGCCTTTGGAGCTCCCCCCTTCCCCCGCCAAAAATATCAGTGAACCATGCTTCACAGTGGGGATGGTATTCTTTTCACTATAGGCCTTGTTCACCCCTCTCCAAACATTGCACTTATGGTTGTGATCATAAAGCTATATTTTGGTTTTATCACTCCACATTACAGTGTGCCAGAAGCCATGTCAAGGTGTTGTCAGGTATATTGTAACCGGGCTATTTTGTGCCATTGGCGCAGTGAAGGCTTCTTTCTGGCATCTCGACCATGCAGTATTGTCGTATTGTGCTCCTTGAAACAACCACACCGTCTTTTTCCAGAGCAGTCTGTATTTCTCCTGAGGTTACCTGTGGGTTTTTCTTTGTATTTCAAACAATTCTGCTAGCAATTGTGGCTGAAATCTTTCTTGGTCTACCTGACCTTGGCTTGGTATCAAGAGATCCCCAAGTTTTCCGCTTCTTAATAAGTGATTGAACAGTACTGACTGGCATTTTCAAGGCTTTGAATATCTTTTTATATCCTTTTCCATCTTTATGAGGATTCATTACCTTGTTACACAGATCTTTTGACAGTTCTTTTCTGCTCCTCATGGCTTAGTATGTAGCCTGCTCAGTGCATCCACATGAGAGCTAATAAACTCATTGACTATTTATACACAGACACTAATTGCAATTTAAAAAGCCACAGGTGTGGGAAATTAACCTTTAATTGCCATTTTAACCTGTGTGGGTCACCTTGTGTGTCTGTAACAAGGTCACAAGTTTATATGTTATAAATAAATGGCTTAATAAAAAAGAAAAAAAGGAACCAAACAACTATGTGATAATAAATGGCTTCATATGATCACTATCGTTCAATAAAATAATGTTTTGAATGATCCGTCAACATAAATGCCAACACTTCACAATTTCTGCCAGGGTATGCAAACTTGTGAGCACAACTGTATATATATATATATATATATATATATATATATATATATATATATATATATATATATATATATATATTGCCATTGAGACAGGGGCAGGGGCATTGAGAATTTAAACAGAAATGTTAAAAAAAAGTTTTTGAGGGGCACTATAGCAATGAGCTCCCCACTGGGTGCACCGGCGGTAGATCCATGCCTACTTCTTGTCCTGAGTAGAGTAGAGATACTGTATTCTGATTAAAGAGATTTGTCATTGGGTTCTTTAAAATATATGTATAAATAAATAAATGCATGAATCTCATATTACATAAGTGGCATACTTCATGCTGGTGTACATAAATCACTGTCAGTAGCTTACCTACAGTATATGAAGGGAAGAGATGTATGTCAAGTAAATACAGATATAAATGAGTTTCTTCATATTTGAATGTATTTCAACAAGCATCCTTTTTTGTTAGAAACATGAGTATGTTTTATTTAAGGAATCTTCTTTGTTAATGGTTCTAATCAGTGGCGAAGCTAGTGTATGGAGAGCCCGGTGCAAAAAAAAAACATTTTGTTTTTGTGTTGGGGCCCAATCATTTGCCCCCCGCCCCCCCTTGTGCCAACTTTATATATATATATATATATATATATATATATATATATATATACACTGCTCAAAAAAATAAAGGGAACACTTAAACAACACAATGTAACTCCAAGTCAATCACACTTCTGTAAAATCAAACTGTCCACTTAGGAAGCAACACTGAGTGACAATCAATTTCACATGCTGTTGTGCAAATGGGATAGACAACAGGTGGAAATTATGGGCAATTAGCAAGACACCCCCAATAAAGGAGTGATTCTGCAGGTGGTGACCACAGACCACTTCTCAGTTTCTATGCTTTCTGGCTGATGTTTTGGTCACTTTTTAATGCTGGTGGTGCTTTCACTCTAGTGGTAGCATGAGACAGAGTCTACAACCCACACAAGTGGCTCAGGTAGTGCAGCTCATCCAGGATAGCACATCAATGCGAGCTGTGGCAAGAAGGTTTGCTGTGTCTGTCAGCGTAGTGTCCAGAGCATGGAGGCGCTACCAGGAGACAGGCCAGTACATCAGGAGATGTGGAGGAGGCCGTATAAGGGCAACAACCCAGCATCAGGACCGCTACCTCCGGCTTTGTGCAAGGAGGAACAGGAAGAGCACTGCCAGAGCCCTGCAAAATGACCTCCAGCAGGTCACAAATGTGCATGTGTCTGCTCAAACGGTCAGAAACAGACTCCATGAGGGTGGTATGAGGGCCCGACATCCACCGGTGGGGGTTGTGCTTACAGCCCAACACCGTGCAGTATGTTTGGCATTTGCCAGAGAACACCAAGATTGGCAAATTTGCCACTGGCACCCTGTGCTCTTCACAGATGAAAGCAGGTTCACACTGAGCACATGTGACAGACGTGACAGGGTCTGGAGAAGCTGTGGAGAACGTTCTGCTGCCTGCAACATCATCCAGCATGACTGGTTTGGCAGTGGATCAGTAATGGTGTGGGGTGGAATTTCTTTGGGGTGCCACACAGCCCTCCATGTGCTCGCCAGAGGTAGATTGACTGCCGATAGGTACCGAGATGAGATCCTCAGACCCCTTGTGAGACCATATGCTAGTGTGTTTGGCCCTGGGTTCCTCCTAATGCAAGACAATGCTAGACCTCATGTGGCTGGAGTGTATCAGCAGTTCCTGCAAGACAAAGGCATTAATGCTATGGACTGGCCCGCCCGTTCCCCAGACTTGAATCCAATTGAGCACATCTGGGACATCATGTCTCGCTCCATCCACCAACGTCACGTTGCACCACAGACTGTCCAGAAGTTGGCAGATGCTTTAGTCCAGGTCTTGGAGGAGATCCCTCAGGAGACCATCTGCCACCACATCAAGAGCATGCTCAGGCGTTGTAGGGAGGTCAAACAGCCACACACACTACTGAGCCTCATGTTGACTTGTTTTAAGGACATTACATCAAAGTTGGATCAGCCTGTAGTGTGTTTTTCCACTTTCATAATGGGGGTAACTCCAAATCCATTTCCATTTTTTTATTTTTTGTGTGATTTTGTTGTCAGCACATTCAACTATGTAAAGAACAAAGTATTTCTTAAGAATATTTAATTCGTTCAGATCTAGGATGTGTTATTTTAGTGTTCCCTTTATTTTTTTGAGCAGTGTATATATATATATATATTGTGATAATGCTGCTGTCACACTCAGGGTTCGTGCTCTTGTATCCGGCACCACAATGGAGTACTCAGGAGCCCTTTTTAAAATATCAGCAGTATTTATTTGAGTGTAGCAAAACAACATAAATGGTGCAAAACAAAAACCTAGCTTCTAATAGAAGCACTGACTTTACTCTTGGCTGTAGTTCCCTCACTATGCAAGATAAAGTCCACACAAAACAAAAGTCCAAAAAAAAGCTTGCTGGATTTCAAGTCTCCCTTGTAGCAGGGGATTTCCACAGCAGGCTCTGGCGTCCTCTGTCCAGCTCAGACTGAGCTCTCTCTTTCAGCTGGTTGCTAATCAGACCTTTAAAGGTGGAACCCAGCTGGGCCTGCTTGATTAGCCTGCTGTGTTAACCCTTTCTTCCCTTTGTGGACACAGGGCTCTGCTCAGTCTCTCTCCCACGTATACTCCATCAATGATTCTGTTACATATCCCCCTCCCCAGCTCGACACTATGGGGTTGAGCGGCCAACGCTGTGAGACAGTGTATGTGGGATAGGGCATCTGCATTGCCATGAAGACTGCCAGCTCTATGAATAACACGGAAGTCGAAGGGTTGGAGGGACAGGAACCATCTCGTCACGCGGCTATTTTTCTCCTTGTTCTGGTGCATCCACTGTAAAGAGGCATGGTCCGAGACCAAGGTGAACCTTCTTCCCAATAGGTAATACTGGAGGGCTTCAGTGGCCCATTTTATGGCCAGGCATTCTTGCTCTACCACAGAATATTTCTGTTCCGTGGCATTAACTTGCAGCTAAGGAACAAGACGGGATGTTCTTCACCATTCACCTCCTGTGACAATACAGCCCCCAGTCCTACTCCTGAAGCATCTGTTTGTAGGATAAATTCCTTTTCAAAGTCAGGGGCTATTAATACGGGACCTTGACACAGTGTAGTCTTTAGGTCTTCGAAAGCTTCCTAGGTGGCCTTGTTCCACTTGACTACGTCAGGTGCCTTGTTCTTAGTGAGTTCTGTCAGCGGGGTGGCTCTTGTGGAGAAATGTGGGATAAACCTCCTATAATAGCCCATGATTCCCAAAAAGGCCCTTACTTGCTTCTTTCTCAGTGGGCGAGGACAGTTTTGGATTGCTTCCACTTTGTTGAGCTGCGGCTTGACCATTCCTCGTCCAACAGTGTAACCCAGATATTTGGCTTTACCAAGTCCAATGGCACATTTCGCAGGGTTCACTGTAAGGTTTTCCCGTCTTAGGGTTTCTAATACAGACTCCACCTCCCAATCTGTGGTAAAGATTACTATGTCATCTAAATATGCAGCAGCATATTCCAAATGTTCACGTAATAACCTGTCCATCAGTCTCTGGAAGGTGACTGGAGCTCCATGGAGTCCAAATGGTAGTACTTTATATTGGAAGAGCCCATCTGGGGTCGAAAAGGCAGTTTTTTCTTTTGCTGCTTGTGTCAACGGAATTTGCCAATATCCTTTTGTCAAGTCCAGGGTCGTTAAAAATCTTGCTTTCCCAAGCCGCTCTATCAACTCATCCACTCTAGGTATGGGATATGCGTCAAACTCAGTTACAGAGTTTAATTTGCGGAAGTCGCTGCAGAATCTGATGGTGCCGTCAGGCTTTGGGACCGTCATAATAGGACTACACCATTCACTTTGGGATTCTTCAATAACCCCAAGATCTAGCAACTTTTTTACTTCTGCTCTTATTTCTTCTCTTTTAGCCTCGTGTATGCTATAGGGTTTTTTCATCCTTACCTTGATCCCAGGCTTAGTGATGATGTTGTGGTAAATAGCGGTGGTGCGACCTGGTTCTGCAGAGAAGACATCCCTGTTTTGGTTAACAACTTTGTAAGTTTCCTCCTTCTGTTCAGGGGACAGATCCTGTGACACAAATGCTTCTACTTGCATTGCCTCTTTGCTCGGAATAGTTTCTCCGACATCATCCAACTCTTCATCAAGACAAGCAATATTTACCTCTACTATCTGCTCTATCCAAGGCTTTAGCAGGTTTACGTGGTATATTTGCTCTGTTCTTCGTCGATCTGGTTGCCTCACTTTATAATCCACATCTCCTATGGCCTCAATAATTTCGTACGGGCCTTGCCATCTGGCCAGTAGTTTGCTTTCGGCCGTGGTTACTAGAACTAGTACTCTGTCTCCCGGTTGGAACTTCCTCACCCGTGTTGTGCGATTGTAATATGTTCGCTGATGTTGTTGGGCTTTTTCCATGTGCTCTCGTACCATTGGGCTTTTTCCATGTGCTCTCGTACCAGGGGGCCAACTTGGGAGATTCTTTCCCTCATTTTCCTGATATACTCTATGATATTCTCACCAGGCACATTTTGTTCTTCCAATTCTTCTCGCAGTATGTCCAGTATGCCTCTGGGATGGCGACCATAGAGGAGTTGGAAAGGGAAAAACCCTGTGGAGGCTTGCGGGACCTCTCTGACTGCAAAGAGCAAATAGGGTAGAAGTAAGTCCCAATCTTTGCCGTCTCGGGCTACAGCCTTTCTGAGCATGTTCTTCAAGGTTTTATTAAACCGCTCGACCAATCCATCAGTCTGAGGATGGTAAACCGAGGTTCTTAGTGTTTTCACCTGTAGGAGCTTGCACATTTCTTTCATCAATCTAGACACAAAGGGTGTCCCTTGATCAGTCAAGATTTCCTTGGGTATCCCCCCCTAGAATACAGCTGTATGAGCTCTTTAGCTATATTTTTAGAGGTTGCTGTGTGTAGTGGTATCGCTTCTGGATATCTTGTGGCATAGTCCAGTATTACCAGTATGAACTGGTGTCCTCTGGCTGATTTTTCGAGAGGGCCAATCAGGTCCATTGCAATCCTCTCAAAAGGCTCATCGATTATGGGCAAGGGTATCAATGGGGCCCTTAGGTTAGGTTGAGGGGCAGTTATCTGGCATTCTGGGCAGAATGCACAATACTGGGCTACCTCAGCATGTATACCGGGCCAGAAAAATAGTTTCAGGATTCTTCCCAGTGTTTTATCTTTTCCAAGGTGTCCCTCAAGGAGGTTACGATGAGCCAGGTCAAGGACTTTCCTTCTATGTGCTCTAGGGACTAGGAGCTGCTCCAGTGTCTCTGTCCCTGAGGGAACAATTCTGTACAACAGATCATTTCGTAAAATGAAATACGGTCCTTGTCTCCTTTGCCTGTCAGGCACAGGTACACCGTTTACTTCCGATAGTTCATTTCGTACATTTTGCAAAATTGGGTCCGAAGCCTGGTCTCATGCAAAATTATTATTGCCCTGGAAGCACTGCTGTGGAGTCAGCTCTTCCTCTCCAGGTTCTTCTGTTTCCTCCTCTCTTTCATCATTATGAGCTGTAGGACCCGTTCTGTGTGCCCCTCACCTTTCCTTATCTCGGCTTGCGGCTAAAGCTTCTTCAAAAGCTTTCTTTCGTATTTCCGTGCTCTTCGTCGCTCCTGCTTTGTTTTTCGGCCTCTCCCGGGTCTGGAGAATAAGTCATCCTCTAAGCATGATAGATGTGGACATACGGAATTGTTAGCAGTTTGGACACTCTCCACAGGTTCTTTTCTGCTTTCCCATCGGTCAGTAGGAAGAAGATCTTTGAAGTGGGGAACATCTCTGCCTAGTACTACCGGATAAGGCAGGGTAGCTACGACGGGTGCAGTGATTACCATCTTCCTCCCCTGTATCTCCAGTGTTGCACTGCTGGTAGGGTAGAGATTGACAGTACCATGTACGCATTTTATGCCCACTCATCTTGAGGTTTTTCTTTCACTGTGTCTTATGAGTTTTCCTGAGAAAAGAGTCACAGCACTTCCTGAGTCTATTAGGGCTGTTGTTTCTTTACCGTTAACCTTTATGGGTTTGGTAAACTGATGAGCTTTTTCTGTCACCTCCACCAGGTTAATTAGGTTACGGTGGTATGGACTTTCTCCCATGTTGCATTGCATGGGTTCCTCTTTACTTGGACAGTAAGCCGCTATGTGTCCTGGTTATCCGCAAAAAAAACACGTCCCCTTGCTTGCGGGGCTGCCTCTTTGCCAGGGTTCTTCAGGAATCACCCTTTCTGCTTTGTTTTGATGCAGACTTTTTTTCACTTCTGGGTACAGGTGTCTTTGTCCAGTTCCCGACCTTCTCATCCAGTTAGAGGTTTGAGCCTTTGGGTGAATAGGCCACCTTTGAATACTGTAGGTCTCCACTTTTGAAGGGCAGGAAAATTCATTCATAGCCAAATATCTTTCTGCCAACTAAATAAATTCATCTGGATTCTCCGGCTCATTTTGTCCCACCCATTTTCTTAAGCCTGGGGATAGACTCCTCAAATAGTGATCCATTACCAGTAGTTCCATAATTATCCCTGGTCCATTAGTTTCAGGGCTTAGCCATCTTTGGGCTAAGTGCAGCAATTCAAACATTTGTGCACAAGGGTTCTTGTTCTCCACAAACTTCCATGAGTGGAATCTCTGTGCCCTAACGCTTCTGGTAACTCCCGCTCTGGCCAGTATCTCGGCTTTTAGACTGGTATAATCCATTGCTTAGATCCCACCACTGCCACCATGTGTGATAACGCTGCTGTCACACTCAGGGTTCGTGCCCTTGTATCCGGCACCACAATGGAGTACTCAGGAGCCCTTTTTAAAATATCAGCAGTATTTATTCGAGTGTAGCAAAACAACATAAATAGTGCAAAACAAAATCCTAGCTTCTAATAGAAGCACTGACTTTACTCTTGGCTGTAGTTCCCTCACTATGCAAGATAAAGTCCACACAAAACAAAAACCCAAATAAAAGCTTGCTGGATATCAAGTCTCCCTTGTAGCAGGGGATTTCCACAGCAGGCTCTGGCATCCTCTGTCCAGCTCAGACTGAGCTCTCTCTTTCAGCTGGGTGCTAATCAGACCTTTAAATGTGGAACCCAGCTGGGCCTGCTTGATTAGCCTGCTGTGTACACCCTTTCTTCCCTTTGTGGACACAGGGCTCTGCTCAGTCTCCCACGTATACTCCATCAATGATTCTGTTACAATATATATATATATATATATATATATATATATATATATATATAAATAAATAAATAATTATTTATTATATATTTATATGAATTCTTTCATTCATTGAGACTCTGATTGTAAGATTGACTGCTAGATAATCTTTCTTAGTTTATAATGGTGGCTCACACACCTAGACCTGGGAATAAGGAATATGAAGGCGTGGGCATATTACTTTCCACCCGCTGCTCATTCACTTGCATTCCCCCTGTACCGTCTCTCCAGTTCTCTTCTTTTGAAGTTCACACTATATGTCTCTTTTCACCCATCTCTCTGCGAGTGGCTGTCATCTATCGCTCCCCTGGACCAGCGCTCAATTTATGGATCATTTTGGGATTTTGGTGATTTCAACATTGCCACTGACACTTCAACTTCCGCTACAGCCACAAAATTACTTGCACTTACCCCTCCCCCTGGCCTCTCACAATGGATAAAATCCCCTACCCACCATGATGGAGACTCTCTTGACCTCATTTTCACCAATCACTGCTCAATCTCCAATCTTATCATCTCCCCATTCCCTCTTTCTGACCACCATCTCATAAACTACAACCTCCCAACCCCTTCCAATTTCTGCAGACACTTAACTCACAACACCTTTCCAATTTACTACAATCCCTTCTCAGTCCTCTCCCTACCCTCACTTGCCCTGACATTGCTACCACACAATACAATTTGACTCAAAATTCCACCCTGGACTCTGGCCCCCATAACCACAGGCAGGCGCACTCGATCTCACCTACAACCATGGCACACTACAAGAACAAGCTACATCCAGAGCTGATTCCGCAGCTCTGAACGATTATGGAGGAAACCTCGCTCCTTAGCGCACTTTCTCCATTAAAAGTGTATCCTACTCTCCTATCACTGTGCCCTCAATCTTGCCAAACAGAGCAACTTCTCATCATTAATATCAAATCTGGCCTCCAACCCCAAATGTTTGTTCTACACGTTCAACACTCTCCTCTGCCCTCCCCCTCCTCCTGCCCCTTGCTCTCTTACACCTGAAGATTTTGCTAAACACTTTAATAGTAAGATTTTAAATATTCATAATGAACTCTCCTCTCAACGTGGCCATATCACACCTTCTCCTTAACAAACAAACAGCACCCTGCCTTCACCCTTTCCCAAATCTTTATCCATTATAAACTTCCTTTATCCTGTAACTGAGGATGAAGTTGGTAGTCTTCTATCAACCTCTCATCTCACAACTTGTCCACATGATCCTAACCCATCATAGCTGATCCCTCCCCACTCTTCCATACTTATCCCAACTCTCACACATCTATTCATCCTTTCCCTAGACACTGGCAAGTTTCCATCACCTTTGAAACAAGCCATAATTACACCCATTCTTAAGAAACCCTTATCAGATCCAGCTTCTGAATCTAATTACCGCCCTATCTCTCTACTTCACTTTGCTTCTAAACTACTTGAGCGTGTCGTCTACAATTGCCTTACACAATTTATTTCTTCTAACTCCTTCCTTGATCCCTTCCAGTTTGGCTTCCGGCCCCAACACTCCACAGAGACAGCTCTCACAAAAGTTACTAATGACCTGCTTACCGCCAAATCAAAGAGTAATTTCCCTATACTAATTCTCCTGGAGCTCTCTGCTGCCTTTGACACAGTTGATCATCCTCTTCTTATCCAAATTCTCCACTTTCTTGGCATCCGTGACACTGCTCTCTCTTGGTTCAGATCTTATCTAGAACATCTAACATTTAGTGTCTCCTTCTCTGGTGCATCTTTATCTCCTTGACCTCTAACTGTTGGTGTACCCCAAGGCTTAGTCCTAGGGCCCCTCCTTTTCTCCATCTATATATCCTCCCTTGGTGCCCTATATGCTGATAACACCCAAATCTACATATCTGCACCCGAACTATCCCCCTCTCTGCTAGCTGGTGTTGCCAATTGCCTCTCGAGCATATCTTCATGGATGTCTGCCCGTCAACTTAAACTCAACATGTCTAAGACAGAGCTCCTTATCATTCCACCTTCTTCCTCAGCTCCCACCCCTCACTTATCTCTCACTGTTGACAATACCATCATCACCCCCACCTCTCTAGCCTGCTGTCTTGGGGTCCTACTGGACCCTTCTCTCTCTTTCATTCCTCACATTCATTCACTCACAAAATCTTGTCACTTTCACCTAAAAAAAATATCCAAAATATGTCACTACCTTACACAAGACACAACTAAAATTCTTATTCACTCTCTCATTATATCCCGCCTCGATTACTGCAACTCTCTCCTTGCTGGCCTTCCCATGTGTCTCCACTCCAATCCATTTTGAATGCGTCCTCTAGACTCATATACCATACTAAAAAATCAGTGTCTGCAGCACCTCTCTGTCGTGATCATGACCCTAACATATAAAGTCCTCCACAATAGTGTCCCCTCCTATATCTCTACTCTCATCCCAAAATACATTCCAACTTGCCATCTTCGCTTTGCTAATGACGTTCTTCTCTCCTCCTCTCTCATCACCTCCTCTCACTCCCGTCTTCAAGACTTTTCTTGTGCTGCCCCTATTCTTTGGCACTCCTTAACACGCAATACAAGACTATCCTCCTGCTCAAATCCTTCAAAATCTCTTTAAAAAGCCTCTGCATTCACTATGCATCTATCACTCTCCTGTACCTCACCCACACTCTTTAGATTGTAAGTTTGCGAGTTCTCACTCTTGTGAGGTACTTTAGGGAAAGCACAGTGTATACAGTGGATATAAAAAGTCTACACACCCCTGTTAAAATTTCAGGTTTCTGTGCTGTAAAAAATGAGACAAAGATAAATCATTTCAGAACTTTTTCCACCTTTAATGTGACCTATAAACTGTACACCTCAATTGAAAAACAAACTAAAATCTTTTAGGTGGAGGGAAGAAAAAGAAAAAAGAAAAATAATGTGGTTGCATAAGTCTGCACACCCTCTTATAACTGGGGATGTAGCTGTGTTCAGAATTAAGCAATCACATTCCAAATCGTGTTAAATAGGAGTCAGCATACACCTGCCATCATTTAAAGTGCCTCTGATTAACCCCAAATAAAGTTCAGCTGCTCTAGTTGTTTTTTCCTGAAATTTTCTTAGTCGCATCCCACAGCAAAAGCCATGGTCCACAGAGAGCTTCCAAAGCATCAGAGAGATCTCATTGTTAAAATGTATCAGTCACGAGAAGGGTACAAAAGAATTTCCAAGGCATTAGATATACCATGGAACACAGTGAAGACAGTCATCATCAAGTGGAGAAAATATGGCACAACAGTGACATTACCAAGAACTGAGCTCCCTCCACAATTGATGAAAAGACGAGAAGAAAACTGGTCTAGGAGGCTACAAAGAGGCCTACAGCAACATTAAAGAAGCTGCAGGAATATCTGGCAAGTACTGGCTGTGTGGTACATGTGACAACAATCTCCCGTATTCTTCATATGTCTGGGCTATGGGGTAGAGTGGCAAGATGAAAAACATCCAAGCCAGGCTACATTTTGCAAAAACACATCTGAAGTCTCCCAAAAGCATGTGGGAAAAGGTGTTATGGTCTCATGAAACCAAGGTTGAACTTTTTGGCCATAATTCCAAAAGATATATTTGGCGCAAAAACAACACTGCACATCACCAAAAGAACACCATACCCACAGTGAAGCATGGTGGTGGCAGCATCATGCCTTGGGGCTGTTTTTCTTCAGCTGGAACTAGGGCCTTAGTTAAGATAGAGGGAATTATGAACAGTTCCAAATACCAGTCAATATTGGCGCAAAACCTTCAGGCTTCTGCTAGAAAGCTGAACAAGAAAAGGAACTTCATGGAAATTTATAAGAGTTTAAACCACTTCAATTGTTTAAAGACGTGGTAGTAATTAATCAAAGAAAAAATTTTAAGGTATTTATTTTTGAGGGATATGAAAAGGACGATGTTGGAAAAGTAAGGATGTTTGGGTCCAGTTCCATGGGAGAGAGGGTGAGGGAAAAGAGGAGGAAAGAGGAAATAGTATGTAAAGGATAAGTAAATTAGGAATATAAAGGGAAAAAAAAAAGAAAGAAAAAAAAAAAAAGAGAGAAAAGAAAATATGGATAAATTCATTTTTAGTTTAATATAGTACAAAACATATCTATAAATTCAGTATATATAATTGAAGGTTGGTATCATATAAAATATACTATAGGGGAACAAGCCACGGTTTCTGGGGCTGAGGACTTATTTCTCTTTCTTTCCTATTTGCACTCTCCCCCCGTGGAGTTGATGCCCAGTAAAAGATCAAAGGAAGAAAAGAGGGGAGAATGAGAGTAAGTGGAAATTACAACTATTATAAAAAGATGCTATAATTAAGAATGGAAAATAATAGGGAAATAAGAATACATGGCCTTCCCAACTAATAAACTAGTAAGTTTATTAAAACTCCTAGCATTTCCTAAAATTGGCATAATAGCCCTAAAAAAAATAAGTAAACTTGGACTTAGATTAAGCCCAATGAAGAACATGTCCAAGGATTGTAAGAGAGTATGAATGAATGAATTTCCCAACGGTGCAAATTACACGGGTAAAATTAATAGGGAGGTGCGGGGTAGAATCAGATATATTAGAAAGAGACCAAATATACAAAACAAGGGCAATGAGATACAAATGAAGAAGGTAATTGTAGTAATCATAAATAATGGTTAAAATAATAACCCATAATGTTAATGGACTAAATTCACCATCAAAAAGGAGAATAGCTTATAATAATTATATAAAAAATAAAGCAGATATTCTCCTACTACAAGAGACTCATTGGGGTAAAGACACCTTAAGATATGTAAATAACAAAAACTATAATATTAAAATAGATTCAACATATAATAAAAGATCCAGAGGAGTATCAATCCTTTTTAGCCATAATATAAAAGTCCACGAGGACGTCAAAATAATTGATCCATTAGGAAGATATATAATATGGTGTGGCACAATAAATGGAGTAAATATGACAATAGCTAATATATACCTTCCCAATGTAAAACAAATTAGATACTTTAAAAAGATACTTAAAGAAATAAAAAAAATTAGAAAGGGACAATTAATAATTGGAGGGGATTTCAATATGTTGATGGATCCGGTAAAAGACAGAATAGGAACAATAAAAAAAAAATCTGAAAATCAGATTAAAAAGACATCTAAAGATTTTGAAAAAATAACATCTAATGATGACCTTTTGGATGCATGGAGATTACTACATCCTGATGAGAGGTAATATACATTTTTCTCAAATCGTTTTAATTCCTACTCAAGACTAGACTACCTTTTAACAGATATACATACATTAAGATTAATTAAGGCTATAGAAATAAGTTCGGCTACATGGTCAGATCACTCAATGATATATATTAACCTAAAAGAAGAAAAGATAAGTAAAAATTAAAAAAAATGGAAGTTAGATCCGATCCTATTTAAGAATGAACAAACCTTGGAATTCCTAAAAAAGGAAACTAAGGATTTTTTTAAAACTAATAAAAATACAGTAGACTCATCCTCCATGCTCTGGTGTGCATATAAATCAGTTATAAGAGGTCAAATGATTTCACGGATGGCTAGGATACATGGGGAAAGGGGGAAACCCTTGAGATCACTGTACATAGATTTGGAGAAACAAATTTTAAGAGAAAATAGAGCGAATCCATTGGAGGAGAGATCAGCGCAGATTGCTAAAAAGAAAGCCCAAATAAATAAAATATAACAATACCAGGTTGACTCTCTGATATGGAAATTTCAACAATCCCATTTTTTAATGGGTAATAAAACGGGTAAATATTTGGCTAATAAACTAAAAAGACAAAAAAATCAAAATAAAATATATAGCTTAAGAGGACCAGATAATTCTTTATATACCCATCCTGATAAAATAGGTGAGATTATGAAGACGTTCTACACTTCATTATATAATTTAAATAGTAATCCTATATTTAAAAAACCTAGTAAAGAAGAGATAAATACATTTTTGAGTAAAGTAAGTTTACCAAAATTACAAGAAGAAGATCAAAGATTATTAGATCAAGATATGTCTTTGGGAGAAATAGGGGAAGTAATAAATAAAGCAAAAGCTAATAAAGCCCCAGGTCCGGATGGCTTTGATCATCTATATTATAAAATGTTTCAAAAAGAAATTAGTGAACATTTACAAAACATGTTTAATGAGATTAAAAATCATGGAAAAATGCCGTCAGAATTATCAGAAGCTAAAATAATTAATATTCTAAAACCGGGGAAAAATCCAGAAGAAGTAACTAGTTATCGTCCCATTTCACTTATTAATATTGATCTAAAACTATATACAAAAATCATGGCTAACAGATTGAATAGAATTATTCCAAAGTTGATACATTTAGATCAATCTGGTTTTGTTCAAGGACGACAGGCATCAGACAATACCAGACGTTTAATTGACTTAATGTTTACCATAAGGAAAAGAAGGATCCCCACACTAATCCTGTCACTAGATGCAGAAAAGGCATTTGACAGGGTTAGTTGGGAATTCTTGGATGCAGTACTGCAGAAGTTTGGGTTTATTAACTTTGCCTCCAAAACAATTAAAGCTATTTATAAGGATACAACAGCATACATTACAGGCACAAACTTCGAAACAGAGAAGTTTGTGATTAGTAACGGTACACGACAGGGTTGTCCCCTTTCCCCATTGTTGTTTCTGTTATTTATGGAACCATTAGCCTCATTAATAAGGAAAGCTGAAAACATCAAAGGTATAAAAATAGGTAATAATGGTTATAAAATAATGTTATTTGCGGACGATATCATGTTAACACTAACAGACCCAATAGATTCATGTGCTAATCTACAATTTGTGTTAACAGATTTTGGTAGAGTATCTTACTTTAAAATAAATTCTCTGAAATCAGATATTATTCATAACTACATAGAGTCAGATTCACTAAAAAAAATTAAAAAATTATATACATTTAATTGGAATACTAAGCATGTTACTCACTTAGGCATAAAATTTAGCTTTCAGAATAATAAAATTATAGTAGAAAATATAACAGAAATATTAAAACAGATTAGAATATTACTATATGATTGGAATACAATAAGATTCTCATGGTCGGCTAGAATAGCTATAGTTAATATGAGCATCGTCCCCAAAATTTCATATTTACTTAGATGTGTCCCGGAAAAAGTTCCGGAATACATTATTAAATCTTTTCAGCAAACAATAGACAAATTTATATATGCAGGCAAAAAAGGGAAAGTTAAAAAAATAATAACGAATAGAAAGTTTGATCTGGGAGGTATGGGATCTCCAGATATGAAAGTGATCTGTGAAAATATAGCAATATCTCATATAATTAATATGAACATACAACATAGGATAATAGGATGGAAAACCATTGAGGAACATCTCCTGGGAGTTACTCCAATAAGAACATTGCTGGGGAAATTTAATGGAAAAGAAGTAATCTGGGATAAACTACAGAAGGTATTAGATCTTAACACAAAAGTGGTATATAGTTCCATAGTTCCAGTGATTATGAAAAAGAATGATTCCCAAAAATCGTCATTATGCTGGAAAGGATGTGGCAAAGAAGGCAATGCACAACATATGTGGTGGGAATGTGATAAGATAAGAAAGTTTTGGGAAGAATGTTGTGGATATTTGACCATAATCACTGGGACAAGATGTCCGTGTTCCCCGGAATTAATATTGTTCCATATAGGGATAGACGAAATTTTTCCCAGAAATAAATTATTGATATCTCATATATTATTAATCATTAAAGCGATCGTAGTTAAATATTGGAATAAATTTGAAATTCCTACTTGGAAAGAAGTGGTTAATAAAATTAATTACAATAAAGATCTGATGAAAGAAAATATTAATGAACAGTTCAAGAAAATAAATACTCTTAATTGGACTATCTGGGAGCAATATATGGATGAATATTAAATGGGGAATATGGAAGTGGGAGGAAAAAAAGAAAAAAAAAAGCGGAACTTTATCTTTCAGCATGACAACGACCCAAAGCATACATCCAAATCAACAAAGGAATGGCTTCGCCAGAAGAAGATTAACGTTTTGGAATGGCCCAGCCAGAGCCCAGACCTGAATCCGATTGAAAATCTGTGGGGTGATGTGAAGAGGGCTGTGCACAGGAGATGCCCTCGCAATCTGACAGATTTGGAGTGTTTTTGCAAAGAAGAGTGGGCAAATCTTGCCAAGTCAAAATGTGCCATGCCGATAGACTCATACCCAAAAATACTGAGTGCTGTAATAAAATCAAAAGGTGCTTCAACAATGTATTAGTTTAAGGGTGTGCATACTTATGCAACCATATTATTTTATTTTTATATTTTTTCTTCCCTCTACCTAAAAGATTTCAGTTTGTTTTTCAATTGAGTTGTACAGTTTATAGGTCACATTAAAGGTGGAAAAAGTTCTGAAATGATTTATCTTTGTCTCGTTTTTTTACAGCACAGAAACCTGACATTTTAACAGGGGTGTGTAGACTTTTTATATCCACTGTATCTGATTGAAAGATCAATAACAGGGTTTTCCATTATTTTCATTGTTGGGAAATTGTTTATACTTGTACCTAACCCCTGTATAGAGCTACGGAATATGTTGGCGGGTTACAAAGAAAGGATAATAATAATAATAATAATATACTGTGAAACTATGGCTCACTTTAGTATTATTATTATTGTTTATTTGTAACAAGCCAACATATTCCATAGTGCTGTACATGAGTTAAGTATAAAGCAAAAACAATATTAATACATTACAAAGAATGGAGGGCTCTATTTTGAGTTTATAATCTGGTGTGCCTAGTGCTTTACCTACAGTACCGACACAAGATTGAGAATTTAAAATCTAAAGGGTTAGGATATAGTACTGGAGGGTGCTAGGTGCATATTAAGGCGGAAGGTGATAAGCTTATTTAAATCGAAGCGTCTTTAGCAAGTTTTTGAAGGCTTTGAGGCAGGGAGATAGTCTATTGGAGCGAGGCAAGGAGTTCCAAAGAACAGGAGCAGCACCAGAAAAGTCCTCAAGGCGGAATGAGAGGAGGTGTTAAGAGAGGCAAGAAGAAGGATATTAGCAGAGCGAATAGGCTGGTTTGGGGAGTATTGAGAGACCAGAGCAGAGATATTTGAGGGTGCATTGTTATCACCTGTTTTTATACCATTTACCTACACAAATGTCCCTGGATTTGATTAAAAAAACTGTTCAGAGTACGAAAGAGGGTGACACGTGTTTCAGTCAGAGACATTTTTTCCTTAGTGAATTCTGCCCTCAGTACCGTGGATTATTTTTCTACGCACCATAAAATTATTATCCTTCAATTACACCCTAAAAGGTCAATCAAAATGCCACATTAAATACACATACCGTATATACTCGAGTATAAGCTGACCCGTGTATAAGCCGAGGCACCCATTTTACCACAAAATACTGGGTAAAATGAGTGACTTGAGTATAATCCGAGGGTGGGAAATGTGCTGCCCCTGTGTCCCTCTTGTGCCCTCTGTGTCCCCCTCTCTCTCCGTGTCTCTTCTCCCCTCTCCCTTCCCTGTGTCTCTTCCAACCTCTCCCTTCCCTGTGTCTCTTCCCCCTCCCTTATCACCCTCCTCATCCTCAACCTGCCTCCTCATCCTCAACCTCCCTCCTCATCCTCAACCTCCCTCCTCATCCTCAACCTCCCTCCTCATCCTCAACTCCCTCCTCAACCTCCCTCCTCATCTGCAACCTCCCTCCTCAACCCCCTCCTCAAGCCCCCCATCCTCATCCTCCCTCCTCAACCCCCCCATCCTCATCCTCAACCCCCTCCCCAACCTCAACCCTTCTCAACCTCAACCCCCCCTCAACCCCAACCCCCCTCCTAAACCCCCCTCCTCAACCTCCCTCCTCAACCACCCCATCCTCAACCCCCATCCTCTCTCCTCAACCCCCCATCCTCAACCCCTCCTCTTCATCCTCAACCTCCCTCCTCATCCTCAACCTCCCTCCTCATCCTCCCTCCTCATCCTCAACCCCCCATCCTCAACCCCCCATCCTCAAGCTCCCTCCTCAACCTCAACCCCCCTCCTCAACCTCAACCCCCCTCAAACCCAACCCACCTCCTCAACCCCCCTCAACCTTCCCCCTCAACCTGAACCCCCCTCCTCAACCTAAACCCCCCTCAACCCCCCTACTCCTTTAGGTGGAGGAGGGGGGTTGAGGGGGGTTTAGGTTGAGGAGGGGGGAGGGAAAGAGACACGGGGAGAGTAGAGAGACACACGGGGGGTTAGAGACACACGGGGGGGGGGGTTAGAGAGACACGGGGGGAGAATGACTCGAGTATAAGCCGAGGGGGCCCTTTTTTGCCTTAAAAAACTGGCTGAAAAAGTCGGCTTATACTCGAGTATATACGGTATATTATTTTCTCTGCAAATCTTACTTTATAATGTTGCTTTAGGTTTTTATTATGTACAATCGTTATATTAAACTAGTAACTTGCCCGTCAAAAATGACGGGGCAATAAAAAAGTGTGGAAATGCTGTTTGTCACACAATGGGAGTCTTCGCACGGCTCGCAGTGCAATGAGCGCCCACTAAATGCCTCAACTGCGAGCCTTGCTTTGTGAGGCTCACAGGAGCTCATTTCGGTTAAGTCCCACGTTTTTCAATGCCTCAACTGCTCGCTTCGCTTTGCGAGGCTTGCAGGCAATCAGTGCCTTTGCCGCTCATCACCTAAGTGCTGCGAGTTTCAATGCCTCAACTGCTCACCTTGTTATGCGAGGCTCGCAGGCAATGAGCACCTTTGGAGCTCATTGCCTAAGTCGTGCAAGCTTGGAAGACTTCTGTGCTTCAACGGCTCGATATGCGAGGCTCGCAAGCTTGACGGCGAATCACAGTTTGACATCTATTATATATGATTGTGTTTGGGCTGTAAATAAATAGTGCTAGGATCTATCCTATTATGGTGTCTGGACAGGTCCGATGCTGCAGTGAGGCCTCCAACCACTAGATGGCGCTGCCGATATTTGCAGCACTGCCGATATGTGAGAGAAGTTCTAAGCTAACCCTTGAACTAACCCTAACCCTAACAGTTTACCTAAGCCTTGACTCTATGAGATGGCATCAGAATATCAGCTGCGCCATCTAGTGGATGCTCACCGCCACTGCCTAGTGCTATATAAAAATATTTACTTTGGTGCTAGTAGGATAGTATAACAAGTTAACTGTACTGTGCATATTAGTAAAATACATAGTATACAAAGAAGGGTTAGACTGCAGTGTTACTATTACATGACAGTGCAAGGGCTCTAAAGTGTTAATTCACCTCGATGTACTTTGAGCCTTGTCACTGTGGTAACAGGTTGGCCAATAGCGCGGCGGGGAAAAGGAAGGGGCGTATCTCGAAAATAGCCAATCCTCTCCAGGTTCCTCTTACACTCCATTATGTTCACTTTTCATTGCAGAGCAGACTGTATGGACGCAGGGACTCTGCGCATGCTCAGTGCATGACCTGTCTGGGATTGACAATCCAGGAGAGCACGAGCGGGCGGGTCTTGTTCCTGAGGCCCCGCCCTTTCTCAGTACGCAGTTGGTGCTCTCTCCGCCCCGGTTGGATGTGTGTGAGCAGCCTCGCCGTGTTGTTAGTGTAACGGGACAAAGAAGTGAGACATGTCATCCTCATCATCCGAGCACTACGAGGAGGGAGAGTACGAGAGCCAGGCCAAAAGGCAGAAGTGCGGCCAGGAGGACGGGGAGATAGACTACACCTCGGAGGAGCAGGAAGGGGAGCAGGGGGCGAGCACATCCCCGGCCCGGGGGAGCTTTGGGGTAATGACTGGCATTGTATGGGATGTGGGCGTAATGGGGCCACACTGGGGGTGGTATGGAGGGAATGTGTGGGGTTGGGAAGAAGTGTGTATATATATATATATATATATATATATATATATATATATATATATATATATATATATATATATACATAGTTCTGTCTATAAGTGTGTGTGGACAGAAATATGTATACGCAGACATGTCTATATATATATATATATATATATATATATATATATATATATATATATATATATATATATGTATTTATAGTCTCATGTACAAGCACTCCATGCCACACCTCCTATAATGCATCCTGAGCTTTGCTTGAAGATGTGTAATATAGCTGGCATATGCTTAAAAAGGATGTTTAAAATTGTATTGGATTACAATAGAGAGATATCCATCACATGCAAGCTCTCTTTACAGTACCTTGTGTTGGTATATATAGACAGTTATACACATATAGAGAGAGATCACATGCATGCACTCCATACAATACTATATATATATATATATATATATATATATATATATATATATATATATATATATATATATATATATTGGACCTGAAAACTGTAATCATGCAAATGAATGTACTAAGCCCATCCACGTGATCACTATAGATTGATAGATAATGATTGATGGGGAAATAGTAATACATCATACAAATGATAAACCCCAGTTGAGCCGTCTTTATTCCATGCTCCACATAAATTAGACACGTCTTAATATTGTGTCATTTATTTATATCACATTGTATGGCGCTTTTGTCCAGAGTTCTTTCACCTATCAAAGGGTTTGTGACAACATAAGTTTACAGGTTTATGACCGCATTGGTTGAAGGGTTAATGGCAATAGATGTTTAAACAAATCCGTGTATAACCTAAGATTGCTATATAATAATACAGATGATTAATCAATGTATTGTAGTGTAAAGTGATACCTTTTTTATTTGACACACAGTTGTACCTCTCTTTATCAAGTCTGGAGCAATACTGGTTTAAATAATCAAAATACAATACTCAGGGGATATTTCAAAAACACCCAGGAGAGGAAAAGATCTGAAATGAAGACGATTACTTTCTTACACTAAAGATACAGGACTGGATATAGACTTGGGTTTTCTGGCACATTCTGTCATAATCTTTCTCATATTTTATTGCATTACAACTCACTAATATATGTGGATATTTATGACCTTTTTTTTTTCTCTGACTGTGTATGGATCCACACAATTTATATATTTATTGACCTATTGTTTTAATTATGATGTCCATCTTCAGTACCCCGTGGGTTTGTTATTTCTCAGCATTCATTTTCTATTAATTCTTATGCCAAGGTAAAGAGAGGTGTACTGCCGAAATAGAATGCTTGTTCAATGAAAAGGGTATCACTTTATTCTGCAGTACTATATATATATATAATATATATATATAAAATGACACACACGCACGCAATCAGTGTATTGCAGTATATAGATAGTGATACCATTTTTATTAACAAACATTCATAAATATTATGACTAGCTTTCAAGAGCTGACCTCTCTTTTTCAATTAAATATATAATTAAACTCACAGTTATCCGGCACCAGCATCTGTTCCCCATTTTAAATTTACTCCCGCTAAACTGGCATAACCGGCACTATCCGGAGATCGAGACTGCAAAAAAAAAAAAATTATAACTTTTTTTCTAATTAATTTTCTAGGCCTACATAGCCTAGTCTAGGAGCTAATGCGTTTTTAAATGCATTTTGAGGGGTTTTAGGGTGTTTAAATTCCGGTTAACCGGGAGTCCCCGAAACTACACTTATCCGGCAATAAGGAGGGAGTCCCCGTAGGTGCTGGATAACGGGGAGTTTACTATCTCCTTACTGTCTCCTAAGTTTTAGATACATCTATCTTCTGCAGTAATGGGGAAAAACTTACTATTTTTATGGTGGCTGTGTGAAATAGATAGCTGTATGTGATTGTGTGTGGGCAAATACAGAAGTTATAACTACAGTTAATATAAAGATGTTTTAGTAGGTATGTCCTGTAAAATGTTTTGCTTATATATAAACAATATCAATATTACTAGGAAATATCTGTATTATCTAAGCCCCCTTTAATTGCATCACAAAGCATGGAATTGTCCACTTATAGCCATATTCAATTAGCTACTTGCAAATGCCTTGAACTCATAAATTTGGCTTTGGGTGTTTGTTTGTTTTATAAATGTTTCTATGCATTCTATTGACTTAAGAATTAATTAGTGCCAATAAGTAATATTTGCCAAATATGTAGCAATATTAAAAGTGATTTTGTGTGTATAAATGTACAAATTGGTCAGAAGAATAGGGCCCTTAGTTAGCATTCATGGCATTCATGCTGGAGAGATGTGAGTAGTGAGCCTGAATTTTCAATAGGCCATTCTGACTGAGTTTGCAAAACAATAAGCCTCTTTATTAAACAAAAGTATGGTATTTCAACCCGGTCATTTGGACGGATTTGTTGGATTGCAGCTGATTTCTTGGATGGCCTTTGTCTACATTCATTACCTTTCATTACTTGGTGCTCATGTTACAGTATATACCAGTAACTATTAGCTAGGTAAAGCAAATACCAGCCCAGTCTATTTACTTTTGATAAGACGTAAATTAAGGTGGTGGTGTTCTTGCCAATTTTGCTCAGCCCTGTGTGTGTGTGTGTATGTATGTATGTATGTATGTATGTATATATATATATATATATATATATATTCATAATAACTTAGTAATAGTAATCCTAATAATTTAATATGCCTTCCATTCTTTGAGTTTCCTTACTTCTCCCTCTTAGTCTTTCCCTGGCTTTCAGAGCTTTAATGCTGAAAAAATGCACCTTATTTAGAGAAGCCCACCACCTATAGCACGCTTACCTACAACCCATTCAGTTTACAACTGCCCTGCCGGCTCAGTGTTCATGATGGCACGTGGTCATCTCCTCCACTACTTAGTATTTCTTGGTATAGATCTCCTTTAGAATGTCAGCTCTTCGGAGCAGAGACCTCTGCTTCTGTATCATGTGACTGCATTGGTATGTCCCTCACATATTCAGTGTATTTCCCACTATTATGTTTGCCATTATGAAAAAGTATCAGGATGCAATTGTCTAAAATCAGTATCCCATTCCATAATACTGCATGAAAGGAAATTGGCTATTTTTATTTAAAGTTGGCCTTTTCTGTCTCCTATAGCCCGTTAAACTTTTGGTAGCCAATCTTCATTTAATGGCATGCATATGATGTTGATACCGCCAAAGTGCAATGCAATTATGATGCAGTATAATATGTTTAAGCATTTGTGCAGATAGATAAGAAAAATGTTAACGTCAGATGGGAGAATATTTATTTTTTATTATGTACAAAATGTTTTAAGAAATAAAATGATTGCAACAAGACTTGAACACCATATTACAGATGTTTATCTGTCATTTAAAATATATAGTAGGTATTGCAAGTTTTTAATTCTGTCTGGATTTCTTATATGAATGATAAAATAGGTTTGCAATACTCCAACATTATTTATCCATTATAATAACTCTATTTCTTACCATAGTTTAATTCATGTAAAGAAGAAACTGCTAAGTATATGGAATCTATATCAACCTTTTATTTTGTATTTAAAATGTTGTCTTATTTTTATGAGGAAAAGGGGAAAAATGGTGTCCCCATATTCTCTTAGAAAAGGGTCATTTTTAGCTCAATAAAACATTAATTTTTAGTATGTGAGAAGAAAGCCAAACCACAGATTAATTAAATTCACTTAGAAATACTGGAATGTTGCTTCATAGGGAAGCCTAACTGTTTAGTTTACTGGTGAGAGAACCTGGAATATAAAGGGAGAGATGTTTCATTTATTTTATAACTTCAAACATGTATTAAGCGTCATTGTGAAAGGTACAACTCTCATTAGCTGGGGAAGAAGTTGACGATTATGAAAGCAGTCACATAGGTGATTAGTATATTTGTGTTCTAAAATAATTCTCTGAAAAAACTACATACACCGTATATACCCTTCTAGAGGTTTTAAACGGCTACAATGAGTTGTAAATTACATTAATCTGTATAAATGGGAAATATCATTTGAATCAGTGATTTAACTCGGAGGTCTCTTTAAATCATTTATATTAAAGGGACTCTGTCACCTCAGCAGTACGTTGAGGTCATTTTAAAGAGCATTACAAACTGGCTATACATAGTACTAGCAGTTTTCCTCTACAGTAAATAATTTCTCACATATTTAGAAATGTATTTTGCTGCCCCTGTATGCTGATGTGCTGTGTTAGTATGCTAATGTGTGGCTCCGAGTACTTGAGAAGGGTGGGAGAGGAGTCTAACTGCCTGATAACATTGCAGGACTTTATTCTGGCCACTACAGAGACAGACAAACGGACTGTAAACCTAATTAGCATAGCAAAGCAGCTAATTAATATGCTCGAGACACTCATTTGCATATAAATCGAGGAACCAAAAAATGGAATTTAACACAATTGATTCACTTTAGAAAAAAATGAATAAAACAACATAGTCAGTTTTTTTTGTGTGCTCTTTAACGATAATTGAAAAACACCTTCTGATTATGATTTAGAAATGAATTGGTGGTCCAGTGGTTAGGATTTGGTGCTTTCACTGCTGCGACTTGGGTTTGATTCCAGTCAGGGAACCAAGAGGTCACACCACCCTGCAGGGTTGGGCCTGGTCAGTACTTGGATGGGAGTCCACTTAGGAATACCAGAAGCTGTATTCTCTGGCACACTGTCAACCCACTCCAGTGTCTCTGTCATGAATACCAAGTGGATCAACATGACCATGGACATAAAGATGTCCTGGTGTGTTACGGTCCATGAGGTCACGGAGAGTCTAAAGAAGAATATGATTTGGTATAATCAGGTGTTACCCGACATTATTACTGTTGAAGAGTAAACAAACTCTTAAGGCTTTTAATATACAGTTTAACCACATTGTAGCACTTGTATCGCTTCCAGATTGGCAGGTTATCAGGTTCTGAAAGATAACAGATGCATCTTAAAGTCTTTTAGCTTCAGTACCAGTATTTTATGAGTTCTAACACTGGTTTGAAATGTGGTTAATTAGGGGAGAAGGGACTAAGACAGGGCTGGACTAATCCCAGGTGCCATGACCCCTAAAAGTGTACAGCTGGCTCCTAACTTTTAGTTATTATGCAAACATCTTTGTCTGGCTCCTATGTGTCATAGAATGTATCAGGAAAATAGCCGGTGAATGAGGGGAACAGAGATAAAACCTACACTTAGAGTGACACTGCAAAATAGCTTTCCAGATGTACACAGCTGAATGTTTGGGACAGTAGGGTCCATTGGAGAGCCATATTATTACATCTGGGCAATAGGTTGGACAAGCCTGATTTTAAATATCTTTATCATGAGAAGAGGATAACATGGATTGGCCATACAGATCTTTATGGATCCTGCAATTGCGGTGAGCTTGATAACCTAAAGGCTGGTGCTGTACAAGATATTGGTAGATTAAATAAAACTAGATATGCTTCAGGTACAAGACTCATGGAGAAATGATTTACTTACATTAATACTCAGTTGTAGTTTATAATCTCTTTCATTTTTTGGGGGGATGATGAAAATAGTGTATATTGTAACAGGTTTATGTTCCCTTTTTACACTCTCTCTTCCTTATAAAGAGGAGCTTATGGTACTCCTTTTTTTGTCTGGACCAGGAACTGTGTTTCTTAGCATTGTTGATCATTATACCAAATTAATTTATCTGTAACAGACCTGGTGACATTTTAATAAGTTTACCATAACCCCCTTCCCCAATTAGTTTAATTAGAAACTTGCATAATCTTATTTTGCAACTACAGTTGTTATATTTTAATTGTAGTATGCAAGCATATTCCCTAGCAGAGGAAGGCAATATCTGTCTGTATGTGCCGAACACAGGTCAAAGTTTCAGGAATTTGTATTTGTGCACACGAAAGGCAACAATGGTGACAGTCAGTGGCTGACTCACCTGTGTGCAACAGCAAAATCCTGAAATACTGGCCTGGGTTCAGCTCCTGAAGAACATTCCTGCTTAGCCCTGTTACAGCATTATATCCTTTCTCTACAATGGAATTACATATTTTCTTTTCAAATGTTTCTATTACATTCCATTTTAATTAAGAAATGCAGATTTTTAAGAATTAACCCTTTTCAGAAGGATGCCATATCAGATAGTGATGTATGCAGTTCATCTTTTAGGAATACAGTAAAAATTCAGTAATAATAATATATAATAATCGGTTCTGTTCAGTATGGTATAAACATTTTGTACAACTTTAGTGTTACTAGCAGATGATAGTTCTGCCATTAAGCTAAATAAAAAGTATATATGTGGAGAGTTAACTAGGTCTGTTACCTATACACAGGCGATGTTATAGTAGTTTGCATTTATCAAATATATTTTATTTGGACCTTTTATATGTGGTTTGTAGTATTGGCAACAGTGTAATATAAATAGACCCAGTTGTTGTCAAGGTACAAATGTTCTGTAGAGGATTGATTCTCAGTTTAAATGGTACCAAATTCCTACTTTTTAGTTGTTGTTTTTTTTAGCATTAGATGACATTAATTTAATTAATAATTATTTAATTTTCTTAAAAAATGTGTTTTACTTTATTATTTATATACGGTACTGTTTTTTATATGAAGACAAAATTGCACTATTTTTTATTTATCATTTATATGTTTGTGTGTGTGTAAATATTTTAAATACATATATATATATATATATATATATATATATATATATATATATATGTATATTTGTTCTACCAAATTGTTTATGTAAACATATTTTATCCTTTTTTTCTTTTTTTTTCTGTTCCTTTTTTTATCTGTTTGTTTGTCATATTTTGTTTCCTTTTTTCCTTTTATTGCATCTTTACATTTATTCATAATCTGATTAATTTATATTTATTTGTTATATAGGACATGCAAACTATATTTTCTTTATCTAAAACAAAATAAAACATCATAAAAAGAAATCAAAACCAATACGAACAGGCTGTTTTTTGTATAATCTATTGACTACTGTGTCAGTGACATTTTTAAGAGGCCAGTCTCTCTCTTCTTTATAAATCTTTTTCATCTTCTCTCAATTTCTGTCCTCTTCGAGGAGCAGCAATAAGTAGGAGTGGAAATGATCTGCCCAGAAGTGGTATACATGTTGAATGTTACAGTCTAGTTGTGGCATTGTTCCTTTGTTAAACAGTATTTAACCACACATCCACAAGCAAGTCCACAATGTATGCTGCAACTCTCCACTTGGCAGATATGGGTCTCATTTAAATCGGGGCCGCAAATCGGCCACAAGTCTGCGATTCCTTGCGATCGGGTTACGGCCCCGCGTATCACTACGTCGACGCTGCTATTCAGTTGGGCGCCGCCGCAAAGAGGTCCCCTTTACGGCCGATTGCAAACCATGCAATCGGCAGTAAGCATTTGCTGTGAGCCTGTAACTTGTGTTTCAAGCCCGCAAACTCGGATAACTGTAAATGCAAGTATAAATTCAAGACGGCACTGTAAATGATGGGGTACACAATGGGTGACATGAGGATTAATAGCAAAACATTCTCAAGCTTGCACATTGCCAAAATCAAATATTTTATTTCATGTTTAATTTCCGTCCAATGTCCTACCTCCAAGCCCAAAATTTGCTATTCAAGTCTATAGGGCTTGGAGGGTGAATGACCTCCAAGCCCGTAGGACTTTACATGGTGGTTGTGACACAAAATTGAACATGAAATAAAGTATTTGTTTTGGCCGATTTACGACCATGAGAATGTTGTACTATTAATTCTAAGATCAAACATCACTTTCACTTTTAATAAAAGTACAGGATGTTTTTTTATTTGCTTAATTAGTGCTGCGATTTGTAAGTAAGCCCTTTGCGTGGCCCAAATAACCTGTGGTTAGATTTTAGCAATTTACGGACTTGACGGAGGCTAATCCCGCAGCCGTTGCAGGTCTGACGTTGCACTTTAAGCTCCAAGCCCGTGGGACTTGCATGATGGATAGAATACGAAAGTTTAACATGAATAAATTATTTTTATTTGCCGGTTTTCAGAGTAGGGGAATGTTATGCTATTAACTCTAAGACCTAATATCACTTTCACTTC
The DNA here is from genome assembly GCA_027410445.1 of Discoglossus pictus. Classification (NCBI taxonomy): domain Eukaryota; kingdom Metazoa; phylum Chordata; class Amphibia; order Anura; family Alytidae; genus Discoglossus; species Discoglossus pictus. Next base: position 103,683,375 of record CM050165.1, on the reverse strand, counting down.
TAATAAAAGTACAGGATGGCTTTTGTATGTGCTTAATTAGTGCTACATTTTGTAAGTAAGAGCCTTGCGGGACCTCTTTGGTGTAAGTAAGCTGTGGTTCCATTTTAGCAATTTACGGGCTTGATGGAAGGGCGATCGTAGGAATGGAATAGCGAATTGGGATTTATTGCGGGAGTGCAAGATCAAAAGCTTTGACGGAAGTAAGCTGTGATTGAGCAGATCGCAGCTCGAGGCTCGTAACCCCATCAGAGCCACCAAACGTAAGCAAATTGAATAGCTAAGTAGCTTGCGGCCTCCCCTTGCGGCTACTTATGCCAAAAACGTAGCATTTGAATGAGGCCTATGGAGTTTAATTAGACATATATTTTTTTACAAATGTTTCCCTGGTTTTAACTATCTTGATGGTGTACAGTGGCAGCTCTGCGCTATTCTGGATTAATGGTACCAATACATTCATTTTACACTTGTCCGAGTGATATATTTAGAATTATGCTACACTGATTGTATGAACTGTATAATAATTTAGTTCAAATAATAAATATATTTTTGAACTTTTAGAATGGAAGTGCAAACCATCACAAAGTGTCTGTATCACCTGTGGTCCATGTCAGAGGACTTGGAGAGTCTGTGGTGGAGGCTGATCTGGTGGACGCACTCACAAAGTTTGGAAAAATATGGTATGTACAACTTCTTCAATTTTACTTTGACTCCATTTAGCTGAGTATGCTAATCTGTAGCACAACAGAAACATTTTTCACCTAAAAAATGTTTTAATGTTGCACATTTAGCAACTCTGAGAACCCAGTTAAAGTCTGATTTTTAATGATTTAGTTTCTAAAAAATATTTTATTAGCTTATTGTGAAACATGTAAAGCAAGAATGACATAGAGTAGTGGTCCGGAGACTGGTGCTAGTCCCTGTGGCCTTATCTGCCAGTTGTCTGGAACAAAGTGGGATATGGAGAACATAACAACAGTTTAATAGTGTTATATTATTGATAAAAATATCTGTAGTTTAAATGAACGCCCTGCTATAAATCAAAGGTGGTCCCCATGAGCAGGGATGGGAAGTTCCTGGGAGCCAGGACTCCTAAAGCATGTACTTCTGCTTCTACATTTATTTTATTTTTTTCTCTAACGTGTATTGCATTTCTATGAAGTGCTTCCTTCCAGGCTCCTATAAAATCTTTGAATGTAAGCAGTCTGCCCCCTGTTCAAAACGTTTTTTTTTGTTTTGGTACTGGCTGGCCACCATTCAATGCTCATGATAGTCTATGAGTTTCAGAATTATTGAACGGAATGATACATCATATGACTTACTGAATTTTCATCTGATATGACTAAAGTAAACTAACTGCTTTTTATAATGATTTTAATACGCTGGTCTTAAAGCAGTGCCGCATTCACCAGTTAAGAAAATATTTAGGCATGTGATATATTACTGAGCTGCTGGAGGCTTCCGTGGGTAAACATTTTACTTGTTCACAAAGTATCCACAGAATATTGTTTTGCTTGGGGGGGAAAAGCTGTTCAGATATTTATATTTTTTTGTGTTTCCAAACTTTGTGTCATTTCATTGCTTATTCTAATTATAGATAGAAATAATTTAAAAGGTCATGTTGTAAACAAAACAAACATTGCTTTATCATGTGAATAGGAATCATCTAAACTCTGAAACTGTACGGTGTGCAAAGACAGCTGACACTGAGAAATGTTAGGAATCACTGGAGTTGGGGGGGGAGACAGAATCAGTTGTGAAATATAAACTATGGGCATTTGTAGAGAAAATCGTGCATTTAACTGACTGTATTGTGAGTCCTTCCATGTTGGACATGTTAGTTTGAGTGTATCCAGAGGGAGTGGATATCATTCTGGGACTTCCTCTTCTATTTAGATATGTTGTCAAATGCCTATGATAAGCAGCAATCTTTCAACAGCAGTATGTGAGAGTCTTTATCAGAGTACCTGCTTCTTTTTTATTTGAAAGCTTTGCTATAGACATTCTAAGATATTATGGGCACAAGACTGCATTATAAAAGTTTCCTACGGTCTTTAGTTTCTCCTTTTTACTAAGCAGTAACCATCATTGCCATTTGGTAGTTTGTTACTCCTTCTTTTATTCATTTATGTGTGCTCCATACTTTAGAAAATGATGTTGTTTTAATTATGTGTGTGTGTGTGTGTATATATGTGAGTATAAATGATAGCCAGGCTCTTAATGCAAGTATGTCTTTGATTTCTTTTGGACAGTTACGTGATGATGATGTCCTTCAAACGTCAGGCACTGGTTGAATTTGAGGATGTTGAGTCATCAAAAAGCTGCGTGTCCTTTGCTACCAGTCAGCCAGTGTACATAGCTGGCCAGCAGGCCTACTTCAACTATTCTACAAGCAAGCGAATCACCAGGCCAGCAAATACTGAAGACCCATCTGGTGGGAATAAAGTTCTTCTCCTGTCCATTCAGAATCCCCTCTATCCTATCACTGTGGTAGGTTTGTTTTCTTATCTATATATGTCCATACAAGTTGCTGTAAATCTATGTGCTTATGGTTAAAGAACCAATCTTGTGGCCATACAGTAGGGTATATTTTTTTTAAATTTAATATCCGATTAGAAATAAATTGAGTATATTTTAAAACTTACATTTGGGTTTCGGAGTTTCCGACTTCGACAGACAGACTTTTCTCCACTCACTGACAGAGAGAGGAAGAGGACCAGCCCGGTTGGCTGCTTTCATTTATCTCCTTACCTCTAGTGTCCACTAAACTGGTTTGATTAATATGTTAACACAGCCTCCTGGGCAGATCCTCTTCTACACCCTGGGCACCTAATAGTGAGTAGATATATGCAGCTCTGCTACACTCTGAAATGCTAATGTTCAAATGTAAGACTTAAAAGCTGCATAGAATATTTTCTACAAATGGCTATTTTATTGGTAATTGATTGCTAAAAAAAGCTATTGAAACCAATTTATTACCACTATGATGGCCTTTTTAAGAAACAGTATTGTTTTTGATCTTCTTCATTTTAAAAAGCATCTTAAATGCCAGTTCCAAATGTCTTCAACTCTTCCAGTTATCCTTTACAGTGGTAATCCCAAGCAGGCTTCTCAGCAAATGTATGCTGTAGCCCAAGAAGTCTTGCTGTGAAAAAACTGTGTAGGGGTGGAGGAAATATTTTATCATGACTTCCTTGTTGGGCACCTATTTAGTGAATTTTCAACACCCTAAAATATATATTTTTTTGCCCTTTAGTTTCTCTCTATTTTATGATGCTACGGATTTAATACATGTTTTAAAGTAAAACATAGGAGCCACATGTATGTATGTATGTGCATTCATGTGAAGGCATGATGCTATAACATACTAAATGAGAGCATACAGGAAGAATAATATAGGGCAGTTCTATCTATCTAAAATATAGATAATCATAAAATGGACACACTTTAAATAGAATTCTGTTGAGGGAAAAAACAATATATATATTTTTTCTCTACTAAGAGCATTTCTTTGTATTCTTCCAATATTATGTTGTTTTTCCTTTCTCTTTTTTAGGATGTCTTGTATTCTGTCTGCAACCCAGTTGGAAAAGTGGAACGCATAGTTATATTTAAGAGGAGTGGAATCCAAGCTATGGTTGAATATCCTTTTTTAATTTGATATTTTTAGTTTGTAAATATTGTTCTCAGTTGTTGCAGTTTACGTCCCTTCTTCAGAGCACATTAGGAGCAAATCACTTGTTTATTTCTTTCTTCGGCCATACTGATTCCCATGCAGTATCAATTTAATAGGTTAGAAGACTTTGTTAGTTTTTTAATTGTTGCATATTAGAAGAAAGACAAATACGGCAAATATTTTACACTTTTTTAAATAATATTTAAAACGAAAAATGTAAAATAACATATCCTTATAGCTCAAAATCATATCTGTTTATAGTATTTTGACTGTTAATCTCCACCTGCGCAAATACCTAAATTCGCTCGCCATCTTGGAATTAAAGGTACATGAATTTCCTATATTTGTATTTTGAACATTACAAAATGTTTGTGTTTGTTTGAATTTTGAGCACTGAAAAGGCTAAATAAATTAACTTTTAAATCTCTGTGAATAATTAGTTTGTAATAATGTTAGTGACACAGCAGAGTTACCATATGGTATAATTTAAAATGTAGGTATCAAGTACTTTACTGCAGGAAAATACATTAATTGATGAACTAACATTAAAGATTGCAATTTTAGCTGTCAGTCAGCTAATTTAATTATTTATTTCCATTTAATGACTTTTATAATCCTTAACAAAACAAACATTTGATACTGTTCCTAGTGCACAGAAAGCCAAAGCAGCTCTAAATGGGGCTGATATATACGCTGGATGCTGTACACTAAAAATAGAATATGCCAGGGTAAGTCATATTCCATCTCTTTTATTATTTTGTTTTGTCATATCTGTAGTGACACTGACGCCATATTTTAACTCTTCACAGCCCACGCGGCTTAATGTAATCCGTAATGACAATGACAGTTGGGACTACAGCAAGCCTTACTTGAGCAGACGAGGTAAGGATATATTTCATTTTTTGTTATATTTCTGCATGTTTTTAGTCTTTTTCTAAAAGGTTATGGGTGTTCTTGGTAGTTTTTTGGAGGAAGCTTTGTTGCAAAGTCCTGATAGATTTCAGGATAGTCTTGAGGTATGAGCATGAATAGCCATTTCTGTGGTGAACTGATCCAATTCCAGAAGGAGCCCACACTCACAGACATGCTTGCCAGTACCAAGGACTTTCTCTTCTCCAATCTCCAAGCAGCTTTCTCCCTCTTCCCTTCCACATCCTCTCTCTCTGAGGGAGAGGTATCCACCACAAAGCTATAAACTCACACTGCATCTCAACGGAAAAGACTTTGATCCCATGCACCTAAAGGTGGACAAGGCCCTGGGAAATCTAGAGGAAGACTCCATCAGGCTGACCCAGCACTTCTTCATGCACAACATCGGCACCAGCAAAAACTTCTCTCCGAAAAAGCCCATCTAAAGCCACAGACTTGCAATTCACCTTGACTGCATTCTGCATGCATCATCATCACCACAGGCTCCCGAAGGAGGACACTTGCAACCCTCTGCATACTTGCATGGATTGAAAGATATTCAATATACCATTATTTTAGTACATTCAGAATGGTCACAGACAGTATATTACCTGAATCGCAGGTACATGGCAAATGTTTTCTGTATTTTAAAGAGCTATTGCAGTTGTCATACAGTAGGATTTGTTTATTTATTAACTGCTTAGCAATACAATGAAAATAATTGTAATGTTACTTTGGAACATTACACTTGAAAGGTAGTATCTCAGGGACAAGCAGGGCTGCTTCAGTGACTCCTGCAGGAAAGGAATACAAAAAAATACACCTTTTAGGACAGCCTCCTGGCCAGATCCTCTGCCATTGCTGCACTCTGAAACACTAGTTCAAATGTAAAATTTAAATAAGCTGTTACTGAATAAACAAATGAAACCATATTATATGAGCACTACAGTGCACTACTTTTATATATGAAAGCTGAAAATCACTGTTTTGTATTCAAACTAGTGATCTAACAGCATGGTAGGATGCATTGTATAAAATGTACTATATTGTGCAATAGATAAATAGCTATACATTTATTTATATAAAATCAAATTATTATTTTTTTATTGTTATTTTTTTTAACCTGATATGGACCATTGATTTTTGGGTTGGTTTAAGCAGTAACTGTACATACTCCCTTGTGTTAGCACTTGATTCTTCATTTTTTTTTAGTCCCACAATAAATATTAATCTTTCTGACCACACTGTTGACTATTTTCAATTCCTAGCATTCTATAATCGGGTAGCAGTTCCAAAAGTTCTATCTATATTTTTGTATTAAAAATGTACAAGATGTTACACTACCATTATAATACAATTTCTCTAGTTTTATAACAAAACGTAGGTGTAAGGCAATAGTAAAACATATATTAATGTTCATTGTTTATCGTTGCATGGTTTTGATACCCCGTGCACTCTGCCTACTTTGAGCAAGTGCATAGTTTGTTTACTTAAGGAACATTGTTTATCTGGGCCCTCAGGACCTTTTATGTTGGTTGTCTGACCTCTAAATGTAGTTGTAATCACTTCCTACTGTATAGTGCAGCATAAAATGTTACCACTTTATAATACTCAGAAATAACAGTATCTTTCTTATAAGACATAAATATTTTGGTGGAAAACCGTGCATGCGTTTGTTTGTTTTTCCCTTACCATTTTCTAAACTTTAAAACGTGTTACAATAGAGATAAATGTTCTATTATGTTTTACTACAATTTTGCTTATGTTTTAAGTAACGTTGTAAAACTGGGCCATATGTTTAACCTGTAAAAAGTGAACAAGGAAGTTATGTATTAGACTCAAAGTTATGCATTTGTTTTAATCCCAGGATCTTTCAACACATATTCTAACAATCCCCCTGTTGTTCATTAAGAAGAGATGAGGGCTATTTTTTATTTGTGCGTAGAGGCATATCTAAGTTTCCCGGATTATAAATACATCTGATAGAGGACAATCAGCAGTATATGAAAACATTTTTTTTTGCATGGAAAAAATACCAAAATAATCATCAACAAACTCACCATGATGTTTGCTAACTCTCTTGAGTTTGTAATTCGTAGAGTTAACACCCCTGCTAATATTTAGCATAATATTCATAATTTGTTTTGGCCAATCACAGGCAGATAATACATTTGTATCAAAATGTAACGCTAGTATGTCCACCAAAGAATCATGGGATGCGTAGTTCTGCTTTCACTCAGGAACAGGAAGCATGGAAGAGTCAGACATTGCTGTGTAGATTTTTGCATTGAGCTGCTGCTGGCTTGAAAGTTAGTAAAGTGTTAAAATCCACACCCAAATGCAGTGTTTTTACTGGTAGGTACACTGTGCCAATGTAAGCAGCACTGGGGGTGTGGAAAACAAGTTTTTGATTTATAAATAAAATAAGTTTGTATGTGTATAGAATGACTCTATGTACATTTTGTGATATAAGCAGCATGTGTTAGGTTAGAAAAAGGAAAAAACAGGGTAACTTAGATATACCTTTAATGACTACAACATTACTATCTAATAATTTTTTTGGGGATAGGAACCCTCTTTGTACCATTGGTTGATAATAACTGGTTAATCAGCAGAAAGGTATAACCAAGATCTGCCCTATTTACTGGTATTTTTTTTCACCAGTATAACTTGTCTAGTACACAGTTCTTCCTTGGTTCACTTTAAATAGTCATGTAACCTGTTTTAACAGCCATTCTAACGTGATCCAGACATCCTTGTACAATAAATATATGTTTTTGTATGTGTTTCCTACTCAGCAGATGAATGTATAGTTCAATTTCAACACTGTGTTAACTGATTGCAAAACCATGTAATACAGGTGCTTATGCTGAAACCTCTTGAAGGGAGACCTCTTTGAAAATGTGTTGCTGGTGAAGCTAATAGTAGGATTCAGGTACTGTTCTTAAACATGCTCTGTTATTTAAACACATTTATCCTGTTTTAGAAATGAAATCTCTGATGTATAGTGTAAATAGTACCTTGTGATGTTTTACACTGCCTGTGCTTTGCTACAAAATCCTTAACTTCCTTATTTCTTGGCAGTAGTCTGATATTCTGTGAACAACTTCCTTTTTTCTGTAATGTATGACATATTTAGGGTTATTCAGTACAGTCATCCATAACATTAATCAGCATGATATTCTCTGTGCACTGTTGCTTTTGATCCCTGCTGATGTTTTGTGATCTGTTAAAGGGGGTTTGGGTATCTCTTATTTGAGGGGTGTCACAACTTGCATTTATTGTTTGGGTGCACACACTCTCTTCTCTTCTATTGGGTTTTCCTGGTTCATAGACAAATAGTAAAGCACCACATTTATTGCTCCTTTTCTCCCTGTTCCAATGCTGCAAAGGTTCACTGAAGTGTCGCTTTTGAAGAATAAGATCTTGGGGGCAGATAAGGTTTTAGTGCTTTCACATAGGACTCACTGCAACATTGATACATTTGATTAAGCTTGAATGGCACATTTTCCAAAGAGCGTAGATATCTTTGCACGCTGTGATGCTTTGTAAATCTCTATCATTGTCTACGTCCACGGTCTTATCCAGGTTAACAAATAATGGGTATTTCCTCTACAGCATAATTGCATTGAATTATGTTAGCTGTGTGATTAGTGTCATACGGATGTGTCAATCTTGCATCAGTCTAATCTGTCTATATAGCAATTTTCTTCAAAGTTTAAGCCTTATGTGCGCATCCTAGGCATATACAGATAATATTGTTTCCTTTATCTGAAACCATCACATTTTACTTAAACTTTTCATTAACATATCTACTTTCTTCAATTGAGAAGTCATGTCTTAACAAATCTTTTTGCAGTTTTTCTCTTTTTAATATATTCTAGCTGTCCTTTTGTTTAAATAGAAGTAAAATAATTATGGTTGTGACATATGAATTATGTCTAAGGCTATTCCTTACTAAAAGTAATGGTCTAATCTGCTTATTTAAAATGGAGTGTTGGTTGGTCATGGGAAAACCAAGCTGAAGCCTTTGGGGGCCACTCAGTCTCCATCATTTCAGCAGGGTGCAAATGCAAGACTGAATTTAGAATCGTCCACAAGAACCTCAACTAGAAGAAATAATCCAAGCGTACCAGAAATGTGTAGACTAAAAATAAAATATCAAAGCTTTAAAACCTTCCAGATGAGGGGCAAGAAGTTCTGAAGGCCTTCATTTATATATTACTGGAAGAAGAAAAAAAAAACTTTATTATTTAAAGTAGTGTGCCACTGTTGTATGTTTTTTTTCATTTGTATTAAGAGATTAATATAATTTAGAAGAAAAGATAGATCATACAAGAGATTACATTTTTGGGTTTGGAAGGTAGAATATTGAGGGTGATATCCCAGAGACTTCCTCAACATGAATACAGAATCATTTTTCAAATACTTATAAGGAGTAATTGATTTTTATTTTTTTAGGTAGATGGAAGATGCAGACTAGATGGCCTTCTTAGTCCTTATCTTTACTTGCCAGAAATTAATATTCCAAACTATTTTCTACTAGATGTTTCTAACAGCAAATCTGAAGAGCATTGTGTCTTCATTATCTCCCCCTATTGTATTGCACACCGCAAAGGACCCAGTTAATGCAGTAAATCAATATATAAATAAATCTGTAACTGAATATTGATTAAAAAAAACTTGAAAGGAAGTGTTAAATGTTTGAACTTTAAATATAAACTAAATAAAACTCTTATGATTTTATGACAGGATTAATTATCTTACTTTGAAGAGTGATAAGCCACAAGAGCATGCTCTGTTGAATAAAGAACAGCAAGTGAATTGCTAGTCTTATCACGATTATAATCTATACCAGTTGGGCATGCTCTTCTTCATTATCCCACCAACTTGTGAAATATACTCATTTGTATGAGATAAAGCCATTAGGAGAGAGTGATGTTCTTTTCATGTAATTTATGCTTAGAACACACAATTGTAAAGTCCAATCATCATAATACTTCCTCTCAAGATGGCAGGGACCTTTATTGTGTTACTCTAACTCAGCTTTGCCGCAGTTTCAGTGCTTATCAGTGTCCTTGTATAATGGATTTCTTTAGGACTTTGGGCCCTTGTCCATATGAAAAAAATCCTAATTTTAAGAAAAAATCTCCACTTTTACTACAAAAATAAATGTCCTCCTCCCCTGGATCCTCTGTATAGAGATAAAGACATAATGCCTGTGGATTTCAGCTAGAAGCTTGCAGTAATAGACCTTAAACATAACATGTTTGTTTAGTAAATAAACAGTCTTAAGTATACAGACTTGCATTTAAGCCCTGCGGGAATCCTGGTGACTGTCCTTTTAACCCTTTGTGTGTTTTAGTATTACAGATTTAAATTGCCCTGAGTTAAATAGACTAAACAGGTGCTTTAAACATGAAAGCATATTGTGTGCTCTCTGTTTGCAACTTTGCATTATGCATTTGGGAGATGCAGTGAAATCCTTATCTTTTTTTTGTTTTAAATAACAGTTTATTATGTTTCAGATCAAGGCAAAGGCCGTCAGAGGCAAGCTATTCTTGGAGACCACCCCTCTTCTTATAGATATGATGGTTATGGTAAGTAGTCTAGACTTAATATCCTTCCACTTGTTTAAATTAACACAGAACGTATCTTTACTGCTTTGGTAAGTATTTAAATAGCTTGATCCAGACTACATTGTCAGGATATCCCTTTGCTAGCAAGTTATATGATCACTGAAGCTTTATAGTTAAAGTTTGCTTTTTTGGAGAACTTGAATAATTGCAGCCATTAATTTTTAGCTGTTGTACTCCGTTTTTTGCTTTTAATGATGGTGGACATTTTATCTTTGTTTGTTTTTAAAAGAGTGAGAAACCTGGGAGGAGTGGCAAGAACAGTGGCTTCAGCTATCATCTGCATTCATAGGATAAGCACTCTAGCTACAGATAGGCGGGCAATCACATATATAGTTGTCATACTTACGAGTTGTCGTCATGCAATGTAAAAAGTTATGGGCATGCTCAATGAGTGCCAAAGTTGCGGGTTTGCCAAGGCCTGCAATGAGTGCCGAAGTTGCGGGTTTGCCAAGGCCTGCAATGAGTGGCGAAGCCGCTCTTTACCAGGCTAGCGATGAGCACCGACGATGAGATTTCCCATATTCTCACTAGTGCCATTTACACAATAGACCTGTTCTATTAATGTAATATACTTCTTGTTGCAAGGTGTTTGTTTCCTCCCTCTGACTGATGCAGGCAATCAGCATCTAGAGGTGGGCTAGAGCTTAGCACCATTGTAGGGAAGTGTGCTCTTTGTGCACTAATTTGATCACCTGCACAGAAGGCTTTAGTAAGGGTGATGGCGTCAAGTGGCTGCATCAGCTAAATGTAAATAATTATAGGAATCCCCAATGGTAGATTTGGAATGAACACAACAACCTGCTCCTGCAGAAGTTTTGGTGGAAGTAAATTTACATTTATTCACAGTTACAGATTTTTTATTCTGTGGTTACAATATACTGTTTTAAAATGCTAGAATTGATAATCTGCAGTGTCTTTAACAAAGTAAAACAAAAACACAAAAAAGCAGCTTTTATTATTAGCTATTCTGTCTAGTCCTTAGCTGCTCAGTTAATGTTTAGAAGAAGCCCAGACACTTGTTTTTTTCTCTGACTATATAGAATGAGCCTTGGGCACTGAATCTAAAGCCATTAAAGGGTCCCTGTAGCCCTAAACTTCTCTAATTCATTTTAAGAGCAGATTTTATACATTTACAAAGGTTTTTTTTTCCACATGGAAAATAAATGTATTGAAGAAAGTAAACCCTAGAACAACAGACAGACAGATAAAACGTTTTAGAACATTTGACTTAATCTTACCTGTAAGTCAAGAAGAAGTGGAAACTCCATTAATTGTCTTTGTTTTGTTTTTTTAAATCTGAATTGCATTATAACCAATGAGATTAAAGCACAATATGTTGCAGTTCAGTTCAGACATTATTAGGATCACTGCCTCAGTTTTTTCCTCCTCTGTCTTTCAAGAAACAATCCCACACTATCCTATATTTAATATCATGTTTCTGCATTATAGATTATTTGTCATACAAAAACACTTTAATAAAATTAATCATTTTTCGACTACAGTGGCCCTTTAACTTTACATTTGCGGGTGGAAAAGTTTGGTAATCCTACAATTATATTGCAAACTAGCGATATATATTTGACTGAAATGTTAATATTGGTCATTTCCTCTTGCAAGACGTAATATAAAGTATTGCCTAATAGAGGAAAGGCAGATGTGCCAAAATCTTGCATGACTCATGTAAGCATTCTAAGTTTCAGTTTAGATCAGCTAGTATAGAGGTGCCCTTGGGTGATTGTTTTTGTCAATAGGTGGTAGAATGGTAGATCTTGTTCAGGTAACTACTGAAAAAATAGATCCCAGCTTGGGCTCCTTTTGTACCTATATAGTGCAGAACTGCCGTAAAGGTAGATTGGGATATGCAGGTAGATCTGGTCCCATATTCCACCTAAATGGTACTGTGCAGGGGATCAAGGCATGACCACTGACGGTGTAGTGAGTTGGTGTGATATGTATGGGGAATGGAGAGTATGCATACGTTGTGAAAAATCTTTGTGTGACCTTTAACAACTGTTTGCCTTGTGTGCTTTGAGTAACACAAAACAAAAAAAATGGGGATATGTTCTTCAGAAAGTTAACCGTTCGGTTGTTAGGAATTGCATTTGTATAAACAGTCTTTGAAGGGTAGATTTTTGGGAACAGTTTGGAAGGCTTGGACAGATGGATATATACATGTGACTGGTAGGTTGACCACATAGTCAGCCAAGGTAATCATGGCACTGTGTTAAATTGATACTGTAGTTTAGGGAAACAAAATCATTTTGTGAAGTAGGTAAGGTATAATTTATAATATTTTTTTTAGTGTGACTGTCTGCTTCTCAACATGTGTAGTGAGGGGTGAAGGTGTCAAATACTAAAAGATGAACTCCATAATGAGATGACTAACCCTCTCCCACTGCTGAATAGAAATAATGGTAGAGCACATGGCTCCCGATGAGATTGCTTGTGTTTAAAGCGTCAGCAAAGTTGGCAAAAAATTTAGATTTTTCTCTCAAAATTGTTAAATTTCTATGGCTTGTATAGCGTCTATAGTTGATAGATTGTTACATACTTCACAGCAATACACCTGCTGCAAAAAGTATTGTATCAAGTGAACTAAGCTTCAGCATATGCAGCGCAAATATTATTTAATGGATCATCGTAACCACATTTGTGATGTATTGTTTGTATATAATATGTTTCCATATTTGGTGCCTTGAGTACTTTGAGTCTGATGGAAATGTGTTATTTATTGAATAGTGGAGGAGGAGGAGGAAGTGGGGTGAGGGATATATTATTGGACCATTTGGAATTTGACATCTGCCCCCTTCTCTAGCACATGCTCAGACACATGCAGTTCTCTGCAACAGCTACAAGCTGTGACCTGCAGCTCCTCTCATACATACGCCATTCACCATAGTGATTTTTTTAAAATTGAAAACTAGCTTTATAAAAATGTTTCCTGCATAATTATACTCTTCGGCTATTTCCAATCATACAAGGGTACTTATAATGGTTTTGAAACCAAGTCTTTTGCACACAGTTTTAAACCTTGAGGTATTGACTTGTAGTCACATTGTATTTTTAGCATACATTCTGCTTCTTCGGTTGTACACCATCTCTACGGTACGTTGCGGGTTTTCTTCTGCAGCTGCAAGAGGGATATTCTGGGTTTTCTTGGAATGTGTCAATGTCTAATATAAATAATGTGGTTTCTCCTTTTCATTTAAACGAGAGCCCATTAGCTTCCCATTGATGGTTAGCAGCACAAAGACCTCATGAAGTTATTTAAAGAGGAGCGTGTGGTTACTGCTTTTTGAATTGCAGAAACCACTTCTGTAGCTTGAGAACAATCTGTATTAAACTGTTAAGACAACTATATTTTGTAATTAATGAAGATTTTCTTTTGAATAGGCAAGATATTGTTGAGAAGTTACAAAGCTACTAGATAAATACAGCCTTTTAATTAGATGTATGCATATCCTTTACAGTGAGCTGTCATTGCAGTAACCGAGTTGGTAGATTGAGGTATATCTTTTAACACTATTGAGATTTTTAGTAGCCCTAATAAAAACACTGACACGTATCGCCCCATTTCCAATGTATCATTTGCATACTTCATTGAGTTGACAGGCTCCTCCGATCTATATAAGCAGAGATGGGAGCTTGCATTGTAGTGTAATTGTGTGTTAAATAATCAAATAATTAATAGATGTAATCATTTTGTTCATACTCTAAAATAGTATGCCCACCATGAAGTGTGGTTTACAAAAATAGCACATTGTAAGTATTGGACAACAGTGGTCTTTTAAGATTTTTTTCAGATTTAAAAACCACATTGAAATTGGTTGCTCTGTGGTGGATATTGGGAAACCTTGTGAGATCATGACCCTCTTGCCTGTTTTTCCGAAGACCGAGCATGTCCCTCTTCAACACACACAGTCCCTTTTTCATTCTACACAATTAGCTTATTGCTTCTTCTTCTTCTGTACATACACTTTAATAGCGAATATATGTATTAATAGTGATGGAAGTTCCACCTAAATTCAGGGTTTCTCTTATATGAAACAATATTTAAATCCATTCAGATAAATGTGTAAATATTTAGCACTTGCCTTCAGTTGCTCCAAGACGTCTGCTTTTTGGATGATGTGAGCTGCTGAAGAACACAGGCAAATTAATGTAACTGGCACGACTTGGATCTGCAGAGGTAGTTTGGTTGACTCTTAAGCTTTTGGCACAGTCAGATCACACAGTTCATAATGATGATAATAATTGTTTGTGCCAGATATGTGTTCAAGCATGGAAAAGTATTGCAAACAAGGCAAGTTCCATTACTTTTACATAGCTTGTTCAGTGCACTTTAATTTATCAATACCAATAGTGGGCAACAAAAAAGGCCTTGTTTTGAATTTCCCTTTTAAGTGTTCTGGGGCCACATATGCAAGCTTCCAAGTAAAATAGGTAGATGATGTTTCTGCAAGCTAATAAAATTGAATGTTATTGCTTGAATGTCTCTATTCATTTTTCCCCCCTCACATTACAATCTTTGATCGTTTTCACTTTCTTAGGATCTCATGGTCCTTTGTTGCCATTACCAAATCGTTATAGGATGGGATCAAGAGATACTCCCGAGCTGGTCTCTTATCCTCTGCCCCAAACATCTTACTCATACATGCATGGCGGACCTCCTGTAGGGTCGGTGGCTATGGTCAGCTGCTTACATCAGGAGAAAATGAACTGCTCCAGAGTTTTCAATCTCTTTTGTTTATATGGCAACATTGAAAAGGTAACCCAATGTAAAAGATTGTATGCATTGCTATGTGACCTATTGATATACAGTGGAACCTCTATATATGTCATTAATCCATTCCTGAGGGACAGACAAATACTAAATATTATGAATATAGAATCAATTTTTCCATAGGCATTAACTAAAATTGGAATAATCCGTTCCCAGCCCTGAATCTGATACATGAATAAATAAAACTGTGATGATTGCTGAAAAGGAACAAAGGAATTATTGTTTAGAAGGGGAATCACCTTCCATTAACACCTCCGTTTAACCAGTTTTGGTGATTGATTTTATTTTGTCTCTTTCCCGATGATTCACTGACAATCGATTTTAGCAAAGAACTTGTCCAATGTTGTCTGTTTCTGTCTGTTTTTTTTTTATGTTGCAGCTAATATTGGATTTTTGGATGAGTATAGGTGCATTCTTTTGCATATTTGTTTATTGGATGTTAAATAAAAAAAATTTGCATAAAAATGTGGATAATATTGGATTTGACGAATATAGGGTCTGATGACTAAAGGTTCCACTGTTTTGAGTAAAAAAAAAAAAAAAAGTATATTGAAGAAGAAACCTGTTCAAATTTGAAACCGTTACTGCACAGTAGATTTTATCTAAAGTCGTTTTTTCTTTTTTTTTTTATAACCACAGATAAAGTTTATGAAAACCATCCCCGGAACAGCTCTTGTGGAAATGGGTGACGAATATGATGTGGATAGAGCAGTCACGCATCTAAATAATGTAAAGGTTTTTGGAAAGCGGCTAAATGTTTGGTAAGAAATACAAGGGTTTTGCAGTCTGTTATTATTAACTTGTAGAGTCTCCAAAAACAGTAGCATGCAGCCCTTTAAAGAGCAACTGAAGTGTCATATTTGCAGTATATGATACTTTTTAAATAGGTCAGCAGGCCTGTTGGAAGGTCTTGTTTTAATTCAAGAAGAAGGTTCTATCACATATATAGTGAGCAATACGGGGTGTTGCTAACGCTTGCGGGCTCATCCCCGTACGACTTAGGCAGGGAGCGCAGAACTACACATCAACCGAAATCTCAATTACACCATTCACAGTACGAGACCCGTAGCAGTTTGAAAAAAATATTAATATATGGCCCGTAACACTTTGCAAAAAGGAAAACGGCTCTTAGAAGAAAAAAAAAACGACCCTCGGCACTTAGAAAAAAACAAAATACGAGCTCCAAAAAATACGAACCGCGCACATACAAAAACAAAGAAAAGAAAAAAAACTTGCCTTGTTTGCAATACAATTTAAACACAATTTGCAGAGCGTCAAGAAAAATGGCGGCTGAAAAAAACTAAAACGAGGCTTCACGACCCCTAATCACGCGAAACACCTCCGAGCACAAAAGACTGCAAAGTGGGACTTCGAAAAATACAAATAGGAGCCGCAAAAATCGCCTAAGCGACAAAAAAAAAATGGTGAACGAAAAAAACCCAAACAAGGCTACACGGCCCCTAACCACGGAAAACAAAGCCAGGCACATAATACTTTTACCCAGGAACGTACAAACTACAAAATACACTAAAAGCAGGTACGGAAAATGCTCCAGACTCACGTAACACATACACAATCGCAGCCATTTTACAACACTAATTTGCAACTAATAACATTACAATTCTAAAATGGCGATTTACACAACTAAAACGCTTTGCCCTCTCGCACACAGCCTATTTATACTGCACACTTGCCACATTGCTGACATGTACACCTCAGGTCAGCAACAGTCCAAATTTACATTGTATGCTGCAGCAAAATGCAAACAGATTGTTAGCTCTTCAGGATATTGATTGCTGCATATATTAATTACAAAAAGGTAAAGTATATTAATTTATGATTTAATTAATTTATTATAAAAAAAAATATATTTATATATATATATATATATATATATATATATAATCAGCGCACAAGGGTGCTCAGAGGAGCAAAAGTACACGAGGGGAGAGGCTTGCAATGAGCGCCAAGGGCGCTCAGCGTTAGGCTTGCAATGAGCACCAAAGGTGCTCACACGACCAAAAGTACAAGGTAGAGGCCCGCAATGAGCGCCGAAGGTACTCAGAGGACCAAAACGCGTACTTTGTGTGGCAAACAGCATTACCTGCCTTACAATTTTATGACCGTCATTTTTTGACTGGCAATTCGCTAGTAAGATAATATGAATTGCTTTACACAAGTTTTTGAGCCAGTGAGTACTCCTAAATCCTACTAAATATTTGTCTATTGTATCTGCGTTTTTAGTAAAAAGACAGGCTCACTATCGCAAAATTAGCTGACTTGCATTTAAAAGATCAGGTTTGCAAAATATTTGTGTAGAAAACAAGTGATCTATACTGTTTTCTTCTCCTCCTCTGTGCTTATGTCCCCATTATTTTAAATGTAAACCTAGATAAGGAAACCCAGATAATGGTCTCTCTGTGTGTCTGTTTACACTTATTTTCAAGTTTCTTTTAATTCACCTTTAAGACTGGTGGATCAAACACATTATTTAACTATTTCTGTATAACTTCAGTGATTAATTATTTTCCTTGCCGAAACAGCTTTTGAAATGTGTAGAACATATTTTAAGTGCACGTTAAAGTTTTAGACTACTGTGCCTGTTGTTGTTCAGTCATGTCTGATCCTGTGCACCGCATCACGCCAGGCACATGTTGTGGTCATCCATAAGATTTTCATGGCAAAGATACTGGAGTTGGTTGCAATTTCCTTCTGCAGTGGGCTGCAACTTCGTCTGACCTTTCTGCTATAACCTGCCCATCGTGGGTGACCCTGCATGGTATAGCTCACAGAGCCATCGAGGTAAACAAGCCCCTTCACTATTACAAGATAGAGATCCAGAAGGGGACAGTGCCTATTAGAATACATGTTTTAGAAGCCTGTTGCATTCATTTTCATTCCTTTTTTAATTTATTTATTCCAGTGTATCCAAGCAGCATTCAGTAGTCCCAAGCCAGATATTTGAACTGGAGGATGGTACAAGCAGCTATAAAGATTTTGCCATGAGCAAGAATAATAGATTTACCAGTGTTGGTCAAGCATCAAAGAACATAATCCAGCCACCATCTTGTGTTCTGCATTATTATAATGTGCCCCTGTGTATGGATGAAGAGATGTTCCAGAAGGTAAGAACAAAACCTTCTGTTCTATCTTGGCATATAACTTAATATGTGACAGTGATAGGGGTGATTGTGTTGCTTAACAGACTGAAGTGCAAGCTGCCTCATATGAAGGACTTCTTTAGTGGTCTTATAGAGGTGCCTCTAAAGAATAGTTGGGCAAGGCTTGATAAGATTTATTCAAAAACAGTTGGAAATAAATGACAGAATTCACAATTCAAATAATTTAATTGTGATTTCTTCAATTCAATACTCAATAATAATGAAGTTCAACCCAATGTTAACATCCAAAAATGGAGCAATATCATGTGTGTATCCAGCAAGGCAAATGCTTAACGTACCTTGCTTTCTAAAGCTTTCCATGGATATCCTGTTACAATGGGTTGATACATTATAGCATTCACTGAGGGAATAATGCTTGGAACCAACCTCTCACTGGAAGTGTATGTCAGCTGCTCTTAGATCTCACTGACAGGAGAAGCAATCCCTTGTATCCAAAAGTAATGGTTACATATAATACACAAAGTTCATAGCCGAAGATGTTTTCACTGTATACAATGCTTGATGCACATACCTCCTGATGCCAAAGCTAGAGAGGAGGAAACGATGGTGAACGATCTCAGCACTAGTCAGGTGTATAGCTGGACACAGCAGATAGTTGACTGTGCCAGTCTCCAACTGGTTACAAAATGTCCATGATATCCATATTGTCAGTCTGGATTAATGACCAAGTTTCTGGACGGGATAACAAACGCTGCAATACGCGTTTCACTATTCAAGCTTTTTCAATTGCTTGGCGTCTAAAGATGGTTTAAAACTCCGGCGTTCTATATCTAGTAATAGCTCCGCCCACTATCGATTGCTCATCCAATCATGTATTAGTGGGCGTGTCAGTATTGTTGCTTTATGTCCAACTCAGTCCGTCATTATCTAATATATACATTTTCGGAGTTAAACATTGTAAGAGAAAAAATTAGAAAAATAACCTTTTATTAAACTTGTACTGTGCATTTAAATAGTTACTTGCTACTTTTGAATGATGCCTGAAGCTATATATACGCTGCAGATCTCTCCACCCTCTGAATGAAGTATTGTGGCTGGAGTGGAGCCACCTAGGTGGAAGTGCCAAATAGAAAACCACTCTCTGAAACGCATATTAGTAGCGCGCTTTGTAGTCCTTTCCAACTATCCTACTGTAGTTGTGGTGTGCCAATTTAGATAGCCCTCCCTCGGGGTGGCTCCATCTGGGGAAAATAACTTCCTATAGTCCATAAACTTTAGCCTGTTTGTTGGGCTTTGTGGTGGGCTCTTGTTTATTCTTGTTTTTATTTCACCATGCATTAAACAATCTAGATATTTAAGGCACTACCCCTAATAACTGGATTCTACTATATTTAAAGCATTTGGTCATACAAAAAATGATTGATTACCATGATTTATATTTTTCCTTTTTTTTTTTTTGGTATTTTGTCAATAAGATTTATACCTAATCCACTTTTAAACATTTCACAATAGAATAGAGTTATTAATGAATGTTTTTAGGATGCATCAGAAAGTAGCCTCAGTTTGCATTTTATCTGCTGTATAACACTGGATGGACTGATATTGCATTTATCCTTATTGTCACTATTGCTAGTACTGGATTGCCTGGTTTTACAATGTTTTTAATTAGACTTTTTTCTTTTTATTGCAGTTATGTGAAGACCATGATGTCCCCAAGTTTATCAAATTCAAAGTGTTTGATGCAAAACGTTAGTATAAATGTGGTTTTATTTTATTTTTATTAAGTATGTATTCTTTATTGCTTTTTCTTATGTGGCTTTACTTTGCTTTGTGCAGCAACTTCTAAAACACTTTCCGGCCTCCTTGAATGGGACTCGAAAACTGAAGCAGTAGAAGCCCTTGCAGTATTAAATCACTACCAAATTAGAGTACCTAGTAAGTGTTTTTCAGTTCTTGTTTGGCCTTGTATTCAAATGTTACTGCGTTATTTTATAGATCTTGTCTAAAAAATAATTTGACTTTCATTATTCTCTATTAGGAGGTGTAACCGTTAAGCGTGTATTTTTATTTTAAATAAGAGCACGATTTATAATTTCTGACTATTCAAAACCTTATTCTAATTCCTTAGTGCAGTAAAAACTTACTTTAATGGCAACATTTTTAAACCACTTTATTTTTCTTCCAAGAATTTCTTTAAAGTGGTAGACAAACAAAGTGAAGTGTTCTTGCTTAAAAGTAAGAAATGTGTAATATGCAGTTAGAATAATTTCCTCTACTAAAAACATGTCAGATGTACTGTAAGTCAATGTACATCCTCTGAATCCCAGATGAAGACATGCCTCTGTACCAACACATTTAATTTTGTATTTTCTTAACCCGTCCAAGTTGTTTGAGACACTGTGTTCTTTTACTTGTACAGGCGTGTACATACTTATGAACACTTACTGTTTCCAGGGCTTTTTATCTCCGTCTGTTTTTACTCATACAACAGTTGGAGGCTGACATTTCCAAGAATACTCCTGAAATAATTCTAAAATGTTAATGTTAAACATTACTTTATGAATATATTCCAGTTAAAAAATCATTCTTGCCAAAATTGAGCGGATATTGTTCAAAGTGGCAGCCTTTTATTTGTTGCACTGCAGTGAAACAGGACTGTGTTTCCACATTGCTGTGTGTTAATTGTCTTAAATGAAAAATACCAGTGGTAATACACTTGTAACATATACAAGTCTAATAATTTACTTGACTAAGAGAGTAATTAGACTAGATAGTTTTTAATAAAATAAATAAATAAATAAATGTTGATGCCTTTCCTTGTCCATGATAGTGTGGTGAAGGTTACCTGTATAAGAGGGTTGGTAACATTTGTGGGAGGAAGAGTGTGCAAAAAGCAGTTTGATACAGAGTATCTGCAGGAGGAGGAGTGGGTGTCAAATGTCATAACCACCAATGAATTAATAAATCCCTTCCTCTCTTTCACACTAACCTATCCCTCCCTCAGCTATGCATGCTCTAAGCTTTGCATATGAGCTTGAGTCAGACAAGGTGGAAACTTTCTGTAGATAGTGTTCATTAATGTTTTTATTAGAATGGGTTTTATGTTCATAGCTTACTCAACTGCTTAAGTTGTTTTGTCACAAATGTGTAATGTTTTTCATAAAATGCAGTCACAATATTAAAGAAAACAGAAAAATATGCCAGATACAGTACTATAATGTAGATACATATAAAAAAATCACACAGATGCTTAATTACCTAGCATGGAACGCTAGAATTTAAGACAACCCAAAGCTGGCATCCAGTATCAAGTATAGATATAGTAGGGAAATGTGACTAGGTGTTAAAATCTTGTGTTATGGAGTCTATTATACGTGAAGATAGTAAGTAATACAGTGTAGATGTCTTCAATTTTCTAATTCGTTTTTTCAGGACAGTTATAAAAATTTTTCACTTGTGCTAGTCACGCAAATTTAAAATATAGTAAACTAGTAATAGAACTTGGTGAGCTCTGTGGTTTCTTACAATATGTATTTGTGGTACGTTCTTATATCTCTTCTTTCAATTGGTCATTTCCTTTTCAAGTAGCCTTTGCTTGTCTGTAACATTCAGTGTGACCAAGTCTAGCATTGTCCCCCTTATTTGTATTTTGGGTGTTTTTTTTTTGTTTTTTTTGGTCATTTCACACGCCAACTGCTTTTTAAATTTTTTATCATGCTTTTGTTGCACAATAATAAAAAAAAACAATAAAAATGAAATGATTAACGTATTGTTCTCAGAGTTTTTGAAAATACATTACATTATCTTGGAAGAAAGCCATAACTGATAGTCCAGTTTGTACAACCATTCAGGTAGTTCATAAGTCACCCCCCTCCCCAACTTCCAGACTATTAATGTCTATACTAATGTATTCACAAAAACCTTTAATGCGCATTACTAACAATAACTTTTAAAGATACATTTCAAGATATTATTCTTCTTGTCCTCTGTTTGCAAATCAAACACTATATGCATGGACCACAAAGGCTGACTCGAAGCCTACTGAGATACATTTAGATCTCAGTAGGTTGAATAGATTTATCACAGTAAATTTCTGATGAAGCTTATAGCTAATGGGTATTGCAAATTTGCACCAACGTTAACTTGGGCTCACACCTAGTTGGCGTTTTTAGTGAATACATTTTTGGTAAACGTACACAATAAAATAATACCCACAAACTTCAGTATGGTATGTTTTAGTTACAGGTATCCTTAATGTTTCGCTTATTTGACTAACTGTGCTTTTTATTGTTTCACAGATGGTTCCAATCCATACACACTGAAGCTTTGTTTCTCCACTTCTTCTCATCTGTAAAGAACTTAAACAGTACAAGGGGACCTAAGGAACTTTTCATTATGTAGATTGTAATTTCAAGTGTGCATGTGTAACAATGCCTTGTTTTTATTGTTCAGTGGTTGCCTGTTCCCATCAGGCTTAAAGCAGCACTACATGTTTCAAACGTAACCTCTGAATTGTTTTCTAAACAGTAACAGCCAATATCAGTATTTAAAAAAAGTACTATGCATATGTTTAGCACGGTCACTCGTGAAACTCTGTATATACAATTGTTATTCTTAACAATATAAACTAATTAACAGCACCAGACTTGGGTGACCTCCATGACGATAACTAGTGTAGGGTACTAGCCATTTCAAGACCACTTCACTCTGATTTATACCCCAATTTAATGAAATATGCAATGCTGTTTTAATTTTTAATATGTAGACTGTTTTTAGTCATTTGTGATTGTTACTTTTAAAGATTTTATTTTTTTTACCTGGTTGATCATTGATTAGAAATTATTTGTCCCGTGCCACTTTTTATGACTGATGACTGAACTTTTTTTTTTTTTAGAATCTTAGATTCTGTCTGCTTGTATGTCTAATTTAAAGGGATATGGGCATATAATATACCTGTATATAAATTTGCTTTTATGTGCTATATTTTATTATTAAGTGCTTATAAGCTCTGTTTTTTTTTTTTTTTTTTTTTTTTTCAATCAAACAAATATTACCTGCTTGGGTCTGCCCTCAGCAAGTCATAACGTAGTACTTCCTGTGCAGTGTCTCATACTAACAAATTGGTGACCATCTCTGTACAAAATGCTGCTGAGATGTGGTCTTTGGTAGGCTAGGATACTATACTGCACATCCAGGCATACATTGTCTGTGTCTGCATATGCTGCAGTGGGCATACCCATACCGAGACTATTTGTTTGATTTTAAGCAGAAAAAATGCTTATAAGCACTTGATAGAATATAGCACACACAAGTAAATAGATACATAGGCATATTATATACCTAGAAAAAAAGTCTGCCATATCCCTTTTTGAGAGACTTTCTACAAATAAAATAAAATAAAAATAAAATATATTTATTATTACCAAGACAAGAAAAAACTTTATTGGAATATTATCAAATATCATCTTTATTATTCCTCTATCAATTTTTTTTATTTTTTATTAATTGATTTAGAAAAAATGTTTCAGGTCACTCTATGAATTTGCAGATCTGTAAATGGATGCCATGGAACCAAGATGCCGTATGTATGTCAGCTATTCTGTTAAAGGACCACTACAGTGCCCATAATAACAGTATGTGGTTTTTAAGATCTAATGCACAGAAGGTTTTAGAAAGAGGGAAAATAATCTTAAAATTTTAGACTGTTGTGTGAATGTTTTCACTAACTATAAAACAGTGTATTTTAAATTACCATCAGTTAGGAAAAACGTAATTAGTGAAGTATGCAACAAAGAACATTAGCAGTGATGTAAGTCATGGACATAAAACCAGCAAGCTGTGCATGTATAGTAAGCTTCCATGACAGTAATACTTTTTAGGGCATGTGTCAGTAGTGGGTTGCATGTTTAATTGCACCTTCCTTCTACTGAGCATGTACAGGAAAATTGAAAGATGGTAAAATATTATCTGAATCAACCAACGAGTCAACTTCTTCCACTCCTGAATAGGTATAAAAAAAACTAGTAGAACACAACCCGTTGTGTTTCATGTGAGCAAGAAGAGCGTGAAAGACACAAATATGGATTCCCTCAGGCACAAGCAGTTTGCTAAAATTTTAATGGCTTTCATAGCTGCTAATGATAATTTGTTACATACTTCATAAACATATAAATTGTTTTCCAAGCTACTGCTCCTATGATAAGCACGTACTTATGGTAATATGTTTGTAACAACCTTTTTAACAAGACCTGGCATAGAAACAAAAGCCTCCTTCACGTTTTTTTTTTTTTTTAAAGGAAGGTGGCAGTTCTTATTTGCTTTTCAATGGTAACCTATATTTCCAAATACAGTATTTTAGATTCAATTCTCTCTTGAAAGGGAAATGGCATTCATCAATAATGTTCTACATTATCAAACCGAGCACGGAAAACCAAGTGGGAAAAAAAATATTTTTAATGTTTTAAATTGATTCATATTTTAATGTTTATAATAGTTTTTATATTACCTAGTTATTCATTTAGCTGCCTGTCTGCAGAGAGTGTGTGCCTGCAGGGACCAAAAATTACAAGTACCCTGCAAATGACAATAAAACTTGTTGCTGCAACAACAAAAAAGTAAGCTTATATCTTTGGTTCCTTATCAAATTAAACAAATAATGGAATTTATTATTGCAGTAATGACAGATGTGAGCATTTAGAAGGAGCTTGTAATTTGTGGTCTATTCAGGCTCTGATGGAATATGTCTATAAGCAGGTGTCCTGCTTAGGATCAACAGTTTAAATGCAATAAAATTTATAGCTGCATTTAAAACTGATAAAAAATTAATTTGAACATCTTTTTACCATTTTATATCTGAACTTTGACTGCACTGTATGATAGAGCAGAACAGTTTTAATGAGTTCAGTGTCTCTTTAAACAAATCACATACCATGTACGCTATATTTAAACTGACCCCATACTTGTTTTGGTTTGTAATATGATGCTATTCTGCTATATTGGATTTTTTTTGTATGTATTACTAAAGTGAATTTAAGTGCCCTTTGCTTTTTACTTACTTTATTTCATGGATCCTCCTGGTGCCATATTAATTTTACCATTCAACGTTTAAAAACTGTGTATAGTTATATAGATGATTCAGAAAACTCTAGTGACTTGTTACTGGTTTTGTGTATAGCATCAATATAAGAAATCAAGATCAATAAATGTGAACAAGTACTGTCTTCTAGCTGTGTTTGCTTGTGTAGCTTTTTCTTTGGAGTTTCCAACGTGAAAAATATTAACTTTTTGCACACCAACAGTCATTTAAAGAGCACTGTATGATGAAAAAATGATAAGGGTTTGAAAACTTTTGAGTCTGACTGAGAGCATAATTAGGCAGGAAAAAATGAATAATGCTAGTTTTTGAATAGAAAAAAATATCTGCTGGACCCTATACGTGTGGTGAAGGTTTTATGAGAGAAATGATTACATTTCTGCAGGAAAGGGCTTACAGTGATCCTTGTAAACTGCCTACTTATAAGCATGTACTGAGGAATGTGATAGGTGTCAAATACCAAGAGCTCATTTCATTTAACAAACTCCCCTTCTTCCTCCTCCTCCCACCCCTCCTTCCACTGTTCATTAAATAAGGGATCATGCCAGACAAGATGGAATCTTTCTATACACAAATATATTTGTTAGAAATTAAGATTTTCTTTAAAAATTTGCTTTATGTTCATGACTTGCATAGTTACATACATCACATGAGATTTTTCCTAACATACAGAGTTCCTGTGCAGTGCTAACACAAAAAACATGGCCTGCATGACTAAATAATGACATTCCAATCTGTAATAAGATATAGATGTTTTTATTCCGTATAATTTATGTACAGTGGACAAGTGAATTGAGTAGGAAAAAAACAGCAAGCTTCATTCTTTTTCAGTCCCACAATCCATAAAGAATTAAGAAGCACAGTACTCTTCTTACTTTTCAAATTGTACCAGTGAAGTCACTGCGCTGCACTTTCAGTTAGAAAACTATGATATTATCATTTTAAATATTTTCATAGTCATTGAAGTAATATATATAATAATTTACAGTTGTTTACCCTGTGAGAGAGAGAGAAAGAGAGGGAGAAGGAGGGGAAGAGAGAGAGAGGGAGGAAAAGAAAGGAGGGGGAAAGAGGAGGCACATAGAAAGAAGGAGGGGGAGAGAGGGCACAAAGAAACAAAACAGACCTGCCATTTGAACACCACATATAATACCATCATTTATGACTGGCAAGTTACTAGTAGATGATAATGTTGGGGTTTGTAACTGTTACACATTTGATCTAGATATGTTCAAGGGACATGAAAGGTTTCTGGATTTCACTAGGAATATACCTATGTATCTCTTTATTTATGTGTTCTTCATTTTATTAAGAAGTGATTGAAAGCTGTGTATCCATAAAGGTATATGGAAGTTTCCCTGGTTTTAAACGTTTCTTATGGAACAGCCACAGATTAACAGAAAAATATGTATTTGATTGAAAAGTTCAATATACTTACAGATTTATTTGCAGTAAACTGAAATTCAGATTTTCACACCCCCAGCGCTGTCTAGGTCAGCAACCCCTCCTAGCCTATAGCAGCACAGCATTCAAGTACAGATTTGAATTTGTCTGTTAATAACTGAATGGCTATGCAGTTAAATTTACCTCTTGTATGAGAGCGAGACATAAACTGACTTCCCTCAGGGGTGGTAGGCGGTGCAGAGAAGTAACCAAGGCTGAACCAACACGTCAGCCATTGTTTGGTATATTGGTAAAGCATTTTAATTGTATTTTATATGTAAACCTACGTCAGCTGGGGGTTTGTTAGCTCTGCCAAATACAATCAGCCCTCCCACCATCAGCAATTCAGATAAAATAAAAAAAACATGCAGCAGTAGTTGATGCATACAAATGACTGCCAGCAAGGGTGGTAGAATGTGCAGAGAAATAACCAGGGCTGAATACACACTGCAGCCAGTGTTTGGTATTGTAGTATGATTGTTTTTTATATGTAAAATCTATGTTCTCATTTGCTGCAGGGACTGGAGTGAAAAGTGCCGCAGGTGGAATAAACTGCAGCGTTAATGTAAAAGTTGAAATGAGCTATAGAGACTTAAGGTGAAATGTGCTGGAGAGAGAGATACTTTCATGAAAATACATAGCACTTTCTTACATGGATATGTGCCAGACTACAAATACTATGATGCTTTGCTACCGAGACAGGATCTCCATACTTTGCTACAATGTTGCAGCTGCCTCTGATTGGCCAAAACAAATTATGAATGTTATGCTAATTTAACCTTGATGTTTATGGGGCAATTACTTATATTCAACTGCCAAAAAATAGAATACATTTTGCAAACTTCAGGGTAAGTCTATTATAGTTTGTTTTGGGTTTCTTTTCATGCAAAAAAATCTTTCATAGACTACTGATTCTCCTCTATCAGATACATAAATAATCCATAAAACTTAAATATGTCTTCTAGGCAGCACAGACCAGACTCCGTATGACAGGTATCCTCCTCCCTCAGTGTTTTTTCTATCCTACTTTAGGTAGGATATATACACGAATAGATTGCTCAGTCATCACCTGAGGGAGATTTAGAGTACTCTGCTCCTACCTCCCGCTGTCAGATTCTCTACACATGAAGTGTGTCGAGAGGTAGCTGCTGTAAGGATGGGTAATGGTGTCTCCCTCTTATATGTATATTTTAGGGGTTAAGCCGACAGGGTCTTCATGTAATGGGGAAAAAAATGACATATCACATATATAGTTGTCGGCAGCGTGGGATTGCCAAAATCCGTTGGTAGCTCAACAGGGAAGTTGTGGCCAGGCAAGGAGCGCCAAAGCTATTGATAATATAAGAGCATGTGAACGATCTTGACAACACACACCAGGAGAACAGGATGAGGATAATATTTTCATGGAAGATACTGCAAGGTCAGCGGTCGCAGAAGCAGATAAGGTGGTCTTCAAGTCTATGGGAATTGCAAGCAGTGTTTTTAGTGCTACACGCGTTCTAGACAAGATATTTCAGTGACAGATAAGCGTGCAGTCAGATAGCTCCACAGTAGCGTTCATCAACAGACAAGGAGGTATGAAAAATCGGCCATTGCAGAAGCTGACAGCAAGAATAATGGCCGGGGCAGAAAGGAACGTAGCCGACATATCAGCAGCAAATAAAAGGCAGGATGGTGTGGTAGCAGATTTCTTTAGTCGAACATGGATGCTTCTGGGAGAATGGGAACTAAACCAAGATGTACTCCATCACTGGGAAAGCCCATTGGTGGATTTAATAGCGATTTTCAATAACAGGAAGGTGGAAGACTTCATGTCCTTACAGGTGCAGGGCATGAAAGTATTTTCTGTAAAAATCTGACTATGCTATGCTAGTCTGAAGATTTGTTTATACCACATGGAATCTCAGGCTCTCCATTAGGGCAGTTTTTACGACTTGGAACCTTAGGTGGGTTCTGAAATCTTTAACCAGAGCTCCCTTTGAGCCTTCAGAGGGACAATGGTGCGCTCTCAAGACAGTGTTTTTGGTATCATTTAAATCACGTGTTTTAAACTGGCTTTCTGTATACTGGTGTCCCTTTTTAATATTTACAATGGGTGAATTCAATGTACTGTCTGTCCATAACACACGAAGAAGCAGATGACACCAATAAATGTACAAATATTTTACGTGCACTGAACTTTATCAGAGAACCTTAAAGTCTGTCTACATCAGTCATTACATGGTATTATACCATTCTAGTAATGTATTATATAGGCAAGGGAAAGGTGACCATTATAATGAGCTAAACTAAAATCCAGCTGGACCAGCAACAAGGTGTATTGGCTTGTGTTCCATATCTTAAGGGTTAACAGCGTCCAGACCATTCAGGCGGACAGGATCAGCCGCTATTAGGCATTTTCCTATAAAGAAAGATATCTCTCACACTTGTTCTTTCTAAAACAGGATCATTACCTCTGAGCTTATTGAGACAATAAACATTCACACAGTCCTGGACATAAGAGGGTGTGTAACAAATGTGGGGTGTGTGTGGCCTTTATTCACATAGGCAATTTAGGATTAGATTAATGAGGGAACCCAACCTGTTACATCCTATAGAAATGTTAATAGCCATATCCTGTAGCCATTTGTGTAACTATGCACTCACACTCTTAGTACATGACCCTTACCCAAAACTTGTTTGTCCAGGTACAGGATACCAATTCTGCAGGGAGAGAGCGGCAAAGGCCAAATGACCCCTGTAGGGCTACAATATGACCCCAGGGGGCATTGTATCGGTTCACCCCCACCCTGCTTTGCTTATTTCCATGCCACCAACTATTACAGAGTACACAGATTTATATTGAAACATTAACAGTATAGCAAAAGTACACAATCTGGTCTAGGTTAGTGCTGGGAGGTTAGTAACATCAGGGCAGTGTCCCCCCACTTCAGCTCTTAAAGGGACAGTCCTGCCAATTGAATTTCCATGTAAAAAGTGATTGCTCTAGCTCATTTAGGGAAGGATAAGTGATAAAATACCTCATGGTCCTGCCGTTCCATGACATTAACATATCTTATTGATTAAAAAATAATGAACCCCGAAAAATGAAAGTGATGTTAATACAAGTGTCAACAGAATAAATTGAGGAAAAGCAATTGGTCCTCAAATAAATGCAATATAGTACATAGTTACATAGGCCCTCATTCAATTGCAATTTGGCCAATTGCATAGGGGTCTAAATAAGCACATAACATATTTTTTTTAAGAAGTTTTTACTTTGGGCCTCATTCAATTGCAATTTGGCCAATTGAATAGGGCTCTAAATAAGCACATAACATATATTTTTTAAATACGTTTTTAGTTAGTAAGCATCTATCCAAAAGCAAGATTTTCACTAACTAA
Organism: Discoglossus pictus; assembly: GCA_027410445.1. Classification (NCBI taxonomy): domain Eukaryota; kingdom Metazoa; phylum Chordata; class Amphibia; order Anura; family Alytidae; genus Discoglossus; species Discoglossus pictus. Next base: position 103,653,329 of record CM050165.1, on the reverse strand, counting down.
AAACTTCTTTAAAAATATATGCTATGTGCTTATTTAGAGCCCTATTCAATTGGCAAAATCGCAATTGAATGAGGCCCTTAGTAAGCATCTATCTAAAAGCAAGGTTTTCACTAACTAAAAACGTATTTAAAAAATATATGTTATGTGCTTATTTAGAGCCTTATTCTATTGGCCAAATCGCAATTGAATGAGGGCCATAGTATTTAAGGTTGAAAAAAGACTTTCAGTCCATCAAGTTCAACCTTTTAAGATCTCCTCTGATCTGCAATATGCGGATTAACTATTAATTCATTAGTTGTTAATTAATTATTAATCAATTATTTAATGTTTTTTTATTTTATTTTTTATTATTAATTAATCCAGAGGAAGGCAAATAGAAAAAAAACAAAACACAAGCGAGACTTAGCCAATTGTCTCAAAGGGAAATGTAAAAAATTTGGATCAATACTGTCTCTCTAATTATCCATAATAACCCTGAATTCCCTTTTTAATTAGAAATAAATCTAGTCCCCTTTTAAAGTTATCTTTCGATTATGGCACTGTTATATCAGGAGCAGATTATTATTATTATCTTTGTAAAGCGCAAACATATTCTGTAGCACTATACAGGGGTTAAGTATATGGAAAAAACAGAATTAACACATTATTAAGGATGGAGGGTCTTGTTTTTGAGCTTCGAATCAAACGTACATGGGGCCTCATTCAATTGCGATTTGGCCAATTGAATAGCGCTCTAAATAAGCACATAGCATATTTTTTTAAAGAAGTTTTTAGTTAGTGAAGACCTTGCTTTTGGATAGATGTTTACTAACCAAAAACATCTTTAAAAAAATATGTTATGTGCTTATTTAGAGCCTTATTCAATTGGCAAAATTGCAATTGAATGAGGGCCATAGTGTTTGTTTCCAAAGCACTGATGCAAGATTGAAAACTCACAAACTTACGATCTAAAGGTGGTTATTGGTTTGCAACTGACCAATTAAAACATGTACTAGTCTAAATAGCTCATATAGATATGTAATAAAGGGACACCGTAAAGGTTCAAAATATAGTTTTGTTGAAAGACTGAGTAAACTAGACACTTTCGGAAAACAATAAAGTTATCCCTCAGGGCAGGGGCAGAGTTACCAGTGGTTGCTGAAGGTCTTTCTGGACCTGTTAGTAATGTATTTTTTGTTAATTGTTTATCAATCAAACTTACACTTATAAAAAATAACATATAATATTTAGACACATGTTTACTATTTGTTATGCTTTTTTATTAATATATAGAGATGTCGCGAATAGTTCGCCGGCGGACTGTTCCCGGCGAACATAGCATGTTCGCGTTCGCGGCGAACTGCGAACATATGCGAGATTCGACCCGCCCCCAATACTTTATCATTGAGCAAACTTTGACCCTGCATGTCAGTCAGCAGACACATTCCAGCCAATCAGCAGCATACACTCCCTTCCACACCCTTCTACCTCATGGACAGCAGCCATTTTGGAATCAGAACTAACTTGCAGTCTTACGGAGAGGAGGTAGAGTGTAGGTGATACTGCATCAATAGCGAAAACCATAGCTAGGCAAGTTTATTCAGTGTCCAGTGCAGTGCTGAAGGACTCTTGTGCATTATTATTATTATTATTACTACTATATAATGTGTAGATGTACCAGGTGGGCATGCATTATTATTATTATTATTATTATTATATAATGTGTAGATGTACCAGCTGGGCATGCTCTTGTGCATTATTATTATTATTATTAGTAAAATACTACTACTACTACTAATAATAATGCACAAGAGCATGCCCAGCCGGTACATCTACACATTATATAGTAATAATAATAATAATAATAATGTAGAAGAGCATGCCCAGCCGGTACATCTACACATTATATAGTAATAATAATAATAATAATAAAAATGCACAAGAGCATGCCCAGCCGGTACATCTACACATTATATAGTAATAATAATAATAATAATAATAATAATAAAGCAGAAGACCTCCCCTGTGTCTCCCCCCCCCACTCCCTCCCCTGTGTCTCCCCCCACTCCCTCCCATGTGTCTCTCTCCCCTGTGTCTCACCCACCCTTGCCTGTGTCTCTACCCCCTCTCCCTTCCCCAGTGTTTCTTTCCCCCCTCTCCTGTGTCTTTTCCCCCTTCCCTCTTCCCTGTGTCACTCCCCCCTCCCCTGTGTCTCTAACCCCCTCTCCCTTCCCGTGTTTCTTTCCCCCCTCCCCTGTGTCTTTCCCCCCTTCCCTCTCCCCTGTGTCTCTCCCCCCTCATCTGTGTCTCTTCCCCCTTCTCCCTTGTGTCTCTACCCCCTCTCCCCTGTGTCTCTACCCCCTCTCCCTTCCCCTGTGTTTCTTCCCCCCTCCTCTGTGTCTGTACCCCCTTTCCTCTGCCCAGTGTCTCCTCACCACTCCCTCCCATTAGTCTCTTCCCCCCTCTCCCCTGTGTCTCTACCCCCCACTCTCTCCTGTGTCTCTCCCCCCTCCCATGTGTCTCTTCCCCTCACCTCTCCCTTACCCTGTTTCTCTTCCCCCCTCTGCCCTGTGTCTTCCTCCCCCTCTCCACTGTGTCTTCCTCCCCCTCTCCCCTCTCCTGTGTCTTCCTCTCCCTCTCCCCTGTGTTTCCTCCCCCTCTCCCCTCCCCTGTTAGCTTCTATACGCATACATACATACGATAAGAAACCCATGTGTACTGTATAATATTGTATGGCATTATGTTATATTATATCACTAGCGACTTGCCTGGCACAAATGACGGGGCAATAATAATAAAAAAATTTTTGAAGCCATGGCAATGCTGTTTGCCACACAATGTGATGCTTTTTGTACTCTGAGGACCTTCGGCGCTCATTGTGAGCCTCTTCCCTCGTGTCCTTCATGTTTCCTGCTTTGCAACGTTCAATCTTCGGCGCTCATCGCAAAGACAGATATATAAGTACAGTGTTAAATATATAATTTTTTTTGTGCAGTTTAAATTTAAAAATGTATTCAGGTCTCAGAGCATAATAAAGTGATTTAGATTTGTAACTGCTTTGAGAGTGCTATCGCTGGCAGCCAATGAGCAGTAATCCAGATATATAACTGCAGAGTAAAAAGTAAAACATTTTAGTGTAGTGTAAAGTCTACATTTTTATTTTCCATTACTAATTAATACTTATTAAATGAATGCACGATAATAACTATTGTGAATGAACAAATGTATTAGGAAGTGCGAAGCGTTAATGTATGTAAAGTAACCGCAGTGTAAAATATGCTATTAAGCGTATTTTTTTTATATATATATTTTTTAAAAATAATGAATTCATTAATTACTAAAATACTTTACCTATTTGTAATTAATATATCCAGTGATCAATAACCTGAAGAGCTAACTAAAAAAGATTTTCCTAAAAAGCCGTACGAGGTAAAGATACACTATTAACAAGGACGCTAAATCATCCACACCCGCTTACCACATACACATTCCCCGCCATTTTACAACACCAACTTACACAATGCGGAACTACCCAGCTACCCTAACGGCTTCCACTCGCGCACGCAGCCTATTTACACTACACACTGCACACATTGCTGACACTTACACAGCAGCTCCACAGCACTGAAAACCTACATTGTATGCTGCAGGAACATGAAAACAGATTGTCAGCTCTTCAGCACAATGCTTCCTGCATATATTACTTACAAATAGGTAAAGTATATTCATTTAGTAATTATTTCATTAGCATACAAAAATACATATACACAAAAAAAACATTATCACATTAAACATAAAAGCCATTCACTGCGCGCCTCACAACGAGCGCCAACGCTGCTCATAGCACACAAAGCCTTGCAATAAGCGCAAAAAACACATCACCGCCGACCAAAGAATAACAGCAAAAGCGCCTATCAGAAAAAAAATACAACCAACAGCCTCACAATAAGCGCCGAAGGATATCCGACCGCCAACAAAATTAATGTCTCGTCCAAACCATTACCTGCCTTACAATCTTATTGCCGCCATTTTTTGACGGGCAAGTCGCTAGTAAATATATAAAGATCAAGATAATAAAAGTATCAGGAAATGTAACACAAAGATGCACGCGCGTCTGAATAATACGACAAATACAAATTTTTGTCATAAATGATATGATCGCAGTATTGGGTCATAAACCCTAACCACTGGAATCTGTTACATACAATTTACTGATGATGTCATTAATGGGCTTCAAGGGGGGGATCTCTTTTCATACTTTTTGAGCGGTGCAAATCCAACATACGCAGAGCGGAAACGCCACATCTGTGGGACACACACAAAGGGGTTCACTTTGGGAGAAAAAAACAAACAAATATGAAATATTTAATAATCATATTTTGATGTTACCAACAGATAAGGAAACGAAACTGAGGTTATTATATCTAATAGTAGCAAGCCTGGGAGTACTGGGAGTAATAATACTGCAGCAGGAGGTCAGGACTAATGTCACCTATAGACCCCCAGACAGATAAAGGTCAGTACTAATGTCCCTCTATAGACCCGCAGTCAGATAAAGGTCAGTACTAATGTCCCTCTATAGACCCCCAGTCAGATAAAGGTCATTACTAATGTCCCTCTATAGACACCCAGTCAGATAAAGGTCAGTAGTAATGTCACCTATAGACCCCCAGTCATATAAAGGTCAGTACTAATGTCACTCTATAGACACCCAGTCAGATAAAGGTCAGTACTAATGTCACCTATTGACCCCCAGTCATATAAAGGTCAGTACTAATGTCACTCTATAGACACCCAGTCAGATAAAGGTCAGTACTAATGTCCCTCTATAGACCCCCAGTCAGATAAAGGTCAGTACTAATGTCCCTCTATAGACACCCAGTCAGATAAAGGTCAGTACTAATGTCACCTATAGACCCCCAGTCATATAAAGGTCAGTACTAATGTCACTCTATAGACACCCAGTCAGATAAAGGTCAGTACTAATGTCACCTATAGACCCCCAGTCATATAAAGGTCAGTACTAATGTCACTCTATAGACACCCAGTCAGATAAAGGTCAGTACTAATGTCCCTCTATAGACCACCAGTCAGATAAAGGTCAGTACTAATGTCCCTCTATAGACACCCAGTCAGATAAAGGTCAGTACTAATGTCACCTATAGACCCCCAGTCATATAAAGGTCAGTACTAATGTCACCTATAGACCCCCAGTCATATAAAGGTCAGTACTAATGTCACTCTATAGACACCCAGTCAGATGAAGGTCAGTACTAATGTCCCTCTATAGACCCCCCAGTCAGATAAAGGTCAGTACTAATGTCCCTCTATAGACACCCAGTCAGATAAAGGTCAGTACTAATGTCACCTATAGACCCCCAGTCATATAAAGGTCAGTACTAATGTCACTCTATAGACACCCAGTCAGATAAAGGTCAGTACTAATGTCACCTATAGACCCCCAGTCATATAAAGGTCAGTACTAATGTCACTCTATAGACACCCAGTCAGATAAAGGTCATGTAACGGATACTGAAACACGCAGTCCAATATCTCCGCTGGTATACGGTAAAATACCCAAGAAGCACTACAGTCTCACCATTCCCGACCTCCCATATTGGACGACACACAATTTGGGAGTCAAATGAATACTGACTTTATTTTGTTATTGCAGAAATATTTATACATCTCTTTGGCCACAGGTAATACCCATGCCCATATTTGGCTACACACAATACACATAAAGAGAACAATAGGGGGGTCACACCTCCCTGGCAACTTTGATACAATCAGACATTGATTCAATTACACTTCTTTGTTCTTATCTGAGAATGAAAACACTGTATACAATAGACTTCCTTTATCTTATGCAGAGTCGCTGTAACAAGATTATCTCCCATGCCAAGTGGCTGTAAATGTCTGGGACAATATTCTGCAGAGCATCAACCAACATACATATAGTAGGATCATATTTTAACCATAATAATCATAAAACAGGGTAAAACAGTGATGGGTTCCGCTACAGGTCAGTACTAATGTCCCTCTATAGACCCCCAGTCAGATAAAGGTCAGTACTAATTTCCCTCTATAGACACCCAGTCAGATAAAGGTCAGTACTAATGTCACCTATAGACCCCCAGTCATATAAAGGTCAGTACTAATGTCACTCTATAGACACCCAGTCAGATAAAGGTCAGTACTAATGTCACTCTATAGACACCCAGACATATAAAGGTCAGTACTAATGTCACTCTATAGACACCCAGTCAGATAAAGGTCAGTACTAATGTCCCTCTATAGACACCCAGTCAGATAAAGGTCAGTACTAATGTCACTCTATAGACACCCAGACATATAAAGGTCAGTACTAATGTCACTCTATAGACACCCAGTCAGATAAAGGTCATGTAACGGATACTGAAACACGCAGTCCAATATCTCCGCTGGTATACGGTAAAATACCCAAGAAGCACTACAGTCTCACCATTCCCGACCTCCCATATTGGACGACACACAATTTGGGAGTCAAATGAATACTGACTTTATTTTGTTATTGCAGAAATATTTATACATCTCTTTGGCCACAGGTAATACCCATGCCCATATTTGGCCACACACAATACACATAAAGAGAACAATAGGGGGGTCACACCTCCCTGGCAACTTTGATACAATCAGACATTGATTCAATTACACTTCTTTGTTCTTATCTGAGAATGAAAACACTGTATACAATAGACTTCCTTTATCTTATGCAGAGTCGCTGTAACAAGATTATCTCCCATGCCAAGTAGCTGTAAATGTCTGGGACAATATTCTGCAGAGCATCAACCAACATACATATAGTAGGATCATATTTTAACCATAATAATCTTAAAACAGGGTAAAACAGTGATGGGTTCCGCTACACACCTCCCCCGTGACCATAAGCCGGCATACACGGTCTGATCCCGACAGATCGGCCTGGGGATGTCCGGACAAAAGTATTTGTTGGTCAATTCTCTAGTTTGACAACCCATCAGCATTACTGCAATTCACATTTACTCACATTTCCCATATCCCCAGATAGCTGGGATCTGAGCGCACAAAACTACCGAATAGCGCTCAGATCCTCTTCACACAGTTCAATTGCCAAGTAGCTAAAGTCTTTCCCATAGTCTTTCATCATATGAATGGGCTCCATGGCATAGCTATCTGGGGTATCACCGCTCCCACAGGGCAAGTACAGAATGACCCCCTGTATGTAAAGGGCCAGAATGAGTGACATACACTCTGGTATGGCCGAACACTGGTTCCAAAGGGCAATATGTACCAGGGCCATAGTCGCAGGGCAGGAGGCTGGCAAACAGTCCTCTCCAAGCCAAAGTGGCGAAGGGCACTTCGTCACACATCTCCCATTTGGGTGGAAGTCTAACCAGGCACCTGGATATTTTGCTGGGGTGATGGTGCAACACGCTGAGGGGACTTGAGGGGCAGAGGCCAGCGGCACTCTGCCCTGATGCCAGCTCTTCTGCTGGTATAACCTGCAGGACCTCCTGCTCTGTACAAGGGACAAAGGGAGGGCAGAGGCCGACTGCACTCTGCCCCGCTGTCAGCTCTTCTGCTGGGGTACTTGGGACATATTCCGGCTCAGTAGCCAGGGAAACGTGGGGGTCAGTGGGGGTTAACATTTCCTCTGTTAACCCTGGGGCCACATTAGAAGTTAGCTGGGGAGGGGAATTTGTACTTACCCCCTCGTCCGGTTGTCCCAGTGACGGTAGTTGGGGATCTGGACAAGCTGTGGGCGCAGAGACCACGGTCCCATCTGCACCGTCTGGGAGATTGGTGTCTCCCCTGGTTAGGGTAAACTGTCGCTGGGGGGGAAGGACGACACCTTCTGCCCCCTGTGTTTCACACTGCCTCTGGGGGGGAAGGACGACACCTTTGGCCCCCTGGGGTACCCACTGCCGCTGTGGAGGAAGGTCGACACCTTCTGCTCCCTGGGGTACACACTGCCGCTGGGGGGGAAGGACGACACCTTCTGCCCCCTGGGGTTCACACTGCCACTGAGGGGGAAGGACGACACCTTCTGCCCCCTGGGGTTCACACTGCCGCTGGGGGGAAAGGACGACACCTTCTGCCCCCTGGGGTTCACACTGCTGCTGGGGAGGAAGGACGGCCCCTTCTGCTCCCTGGGGTACACACTGCCGCTGTGGGGGAAGGCCGACACCTTCAGCTCCCTGGGGTACACACTGCCGCTGGGGAGGAAGGACGACACCTTCAGCTCCCTGGGGTACACACTGCCGCTGGGGGGGAAGGCCGACACCTTCAGCTCCCTGGGGTACACACTGCCGCTGGGGAGGGGGGACGACACCTTCAGCTCCCTGGGGTACACACTGCCGCTGGGGAGAAAGGACGACACCTTCTGCCCCCTGGGGTTCACACTGCCGCTGGGGAGGAAGGACGGCCCCTTCTGCTCCCTGGGGTACACACTGCCGCTGGGGGGGAAGGCCGACACCTTCAGCTCCCTGGGGTACACACTGCTGCTGGGGGGGAAGGATGACACCTTCGGCCCCCTGGGGTACACACTGCCGCTGGGGAGGAAGGACGACACCTTCGGCTCTCTGGGGAACACACTGCCGCTGGGGAGGAAGGACAACACCTTCGGCTCCCTGGGGTACACACTGGCGCTGGGGGGGAAGGACGACACCTTCGGCCCCCTGGGGTACACACTGCTGCTGGGGAGGAAGGACGACACCTTCAGCTCCCTGGGGTACACACTGTCGCTGGGGAGGGGAATTAGTTGGAGTATTCCACGTGGAGCGGTTTCTGTTTCTGGGACAGTCTCTCTGCATGTGACCCTGCTGGTTACACGTGTGGCACCTGATGTACCGTGCAGGGGTTTGGTAGTTCCCACCACCCGGACGCAGTGCTGGGGGGGTGTTAATGGTGGGAGGTGGGTGAGCAGCTCCCAAGATGGACCGCTCCCGTGCCCGCTGCTTTTCCATTATGAATTTGTGGACATCTGTCATTAACCATTCCAAGGTTTTCATGGGAAGCGTACATGGGAAAAAGGCCAGTCTGCTTTGGAGTTCTCTTTGAAACTCAGTCTGTGGGGTAATAAGAGGTACTGTAACCATGAGTTCCTTTCTGTCTGCATCCCTGTAGTCCGCGGCCGCCTCCTCCTCCTCATGATGGAACGCTGTCTGAAAACTAGCCGGTTCCATCCTGCTGTAGCCAGGGGCGCTGTACGGATACTAGCGTTGCCCTCAATTTGTACTCCACGGAATGGTGTCTCCTGAAGCTGTCCTTCTGACCGTGGGAACAATTCCGACACTTGCCACCAAATGTAACGGATACTGAAACACGCAGTCCAATATCTGCGCTGGTATACGGTAAAATACCCAAGAAGCACTACAGTCTCACCATTCCCGACCTCCCATATTGGACGACACACAATTTGGGAGTCAAATGAATACTGACTTTATTTTGTTATTGCAGAAATATTTATACATCTCTTTGGCCACAGGTAATACCCATGCCCATATTTGGCCACACACAATACACATAAAGAGAACAATAGGGGGGTCACACCTCCCTGGCAACTTTGATACAATCAGACATTGATTCAATTACACTTCTTTGTTCTTATCTGAGAATGAAAACACTGTATACAATAGACTTCCTTTATCTTATGCAGAGTCGCTGTAACAAGATTATCTCCCATGCCAAGTAGCTGTAAATGTCTGGGACAATATTCTGCAGAGCATCAACCAACATACATATAGTAGGATCATATTTTAACCATAATAATCATAAAACAGGGTAAAACAGTGATGGGTTCCGCTACAGGTCAGTACTAATGTCCCTCTATAGACCCCCAGTCAGATAAAGGTCAGTACTAATGTCCCTCTATAGACACCCAGTCAGATAAAGGTCAGTACTAATGTCACCTATAGACCCCCAGTCATATAAAGGTCAGTACTAATGTCACTCTATAGACCCCCAGTCAGATAAAGGTCAGTACTAATGTCACCTATAGACCCCCAGTCATATAAAGGTCAGTACTAATGTCACTCTATAGACACCCAGACATATAAAGGTCAGTACTAATGTCACTCTATAGACACCCAGTCAGATAAAGGTCAGTACTAATGTCCCTCTATAGACACCCAGTCAGATAAAGGTCAGTACTAATGTCCCTCTATAGACACCCAGTCAGATAAAGGTCATTACTAATGTCCCTCTATAGACCCCCAGTCATATAAAGGTCAGTACTAATGTCACTCTATAGACCCCCAGTCAGATAAAGTTTTGAAATGTTTCTTGGATAGCATTGGGGCTAAAGGAGGTTTGGCCATCAGGTAGTCTAAAGATACCGTATATTATGTCCTCTCTGGGGGGGTAAAGACACTAATAATTCCTCCAATAAAATTCTGTTTTTTTATGTGGGCAAGGTCCCTGGTTATCCCATTGGGTTATCTGTTAAAAAGAGTGGTGCAGAGACTGTGGGGGCTGTTAGCCTCCTTGTCCCCGTGTGGCCGTTTAGAATCCCTGCTGCTGCATGTTTCAGCTTTATTAAGGTGTAATTGTACAGCGCTTGACTCAAGTAGCTGCCTGTGCTGGGTCAGTTTGGCTTAATTGCTGGGCCCTTTTCCTGCCAAGATGGCGACCATCAGTCCATGGGCCTCTATGTCCCCTTCACTACCTTTGTCCCCGCTTGTGTGCTTTATGATGTCATTCATTGTGCTTTTATATCCATATACCAAAGTATAGTAGAGATGGCTGGTTAGTGTCCAGGGTTGGTTGTTTATATCCTGGGGAAGGTGACAGCACAAATCTGGATTTCTGTACTCATAATAAAGTCTTAAAAAAATCAGATTGTACCAAAAAATATGTCCATGGCTTGCACTACTGCTAATACTGTTAACTTGGTACATACTTGAAAAAAACGTGTATTTTTCTTGAACTGCAGTGGTCCTTCAACTAACTGGGTGTCTTTGTCTCACTTGGCAAATCTCAGTTGTGCAAGTTGTTGTTAGTTTGTATTTAGTGCAGCATGCTTTGTAAAGAAAAGAGGAAATTATTTAATAAGTAGCACAGGTCTTCTAATCAGAGACAAGCTTTTTTTATTCCCATCACTGGCAAGGGGCTTTGTGTAAAGTACAGTCTACGTTGGAAGTCTTAAAGTGTAAAAACATGGCGCCCCCTGCAGGCAGACACCTCTAGGCACTTGTCTATTGTTCCTACCGGTAAATTCAGGCCTAAATGAAGATTTTCTCTAAAATACTTTTAGGTTCAAGTCTTGCATACTATCTTCTTTTTTTTTTTTATACTTTACAAATATGTGGCGTTACCATACTACAGTGGTCTTTTAAGTTCTGAATGGAGCACTCTCCTAACATACTGGACATCAGGTAATCTACGTACCTATACTGCACTCTTCCTGTCTATCACACACTCTTTCCTGGCTGTATTGCACACTTTGCTTTGTCAGAACTTTTGTATGAATAAAGTTCTATCTTATATGGATATTATAGTATAATATGATATTCCAATTATTAACCACTATTTTTATATCTATTGTATTAATATTTTATATGCTGTATATTTATATATGTACCTAAGCGTGCAATTCTATTACTTGAATATATCTATGTGAAAGATATGTTTTCACAGCTGCCCACAAAAGAGCTATCCATGGCTGAATAGTTCTTCGTTCTGTAAGAGATAAATATCTGAGTGAATTCCTAGGTCTATAAAAGTTATGGTCTATAAAGGTAATGGTACCCTCCTTAATATTTCACATGTGAAGAATTTGTTTCATAGACACCAAGTCTAATAAACAGAATAATAAATCTGTCTAGGGATATCTAATTGATAAACATTAGTGATGTTGCGAACATAAAAATTTTGGTTCGCGAACCGCGAACGCGAACCGCCGCAAATGTTCGCGAACCGTCGAACATCGGCGAACCGCCATAGACTTCAATGGGCAGGCGAATTTTAAAACCCACAGGGACTCTTTCTGGCCACAATAGTGATGGGAAAGTTGTTTCAAGGGGTCTAACAACTGGACTGTGGCATGCCGAGGGGAATCCATGGCAAAACAACCCACGGAAAATTACATAGTTGATACAGAGTCTGGTTTTAAGCCATAAAGGGCATAAATTACCTAACATTCCTAAATTGTTTGGAATAACGTGCTTTAAAACATCAGGTATGATGTTGTATCGATCAGGTAGTGTAAGGGTTACACCCGCTACACAGTGACAGACCAAACTCCCCGTTTAACGCACAGCAAACAACCGCAAACAGTTCATTTGCACAACCGCAAACTCCCCATTTGCACAAGGTTGGATACCAAGCTAGCCATGTCCCGTTCCATGTCCTCACTGATGTCATTGAAGGTCTCTTCCTCCACCCAGCCACGTACAACACCAAGGGTCCCCGAAAGGTGACAACAAGCCCCCTGGGACGCCTGCTGTGTTTGGTCTTCCACCTCCTCAAAGCCACCTTCCTCCTCTGACTCCTCTTCTTCAGACTCCTCTCATGCATTGCCTCTCTCTGCATTATTATAAGGTGTGTTAAATAGTACTACTCTTATCAGTTTAAAACCTGTTACAGCACATATCAGGGGAGTGTATAAGGCCTGGATTTTTAGAACCGGGAGATGGAAAAAGATGCTTTGTTGGTAGTATCACTTCAATTTTGGGGCACTTTGAGACATTAGCTTCTTACGCTCAAACATGTCCTTTACAGGCACCTGACTATGGGCAAATGAGCAGGAACTGCTCAAGGCGAGAGACGCAGTGGCGGATGGTTGAGAGGGGGCAAGGAGGACAGCAGTGGTTGATGTGGCTGATGATGCTGGACCAGGAGGAGGATGGCGGCTTTGAGTTTGTGTGCTGCTTGTACCCATGTGTTGGTCTGGAGTCACCCAAACATTAGGTCTCAACCTGTAGAGGATAAGGGAACCAGGCTACTCTAGACCTCATTCATCATTACCGGTTTTGACAGATTGGTACTATGCCCCAGCCCGCATACCCACACTCAGAGATTGAGGGGGGGACCTGAGAAGGCCACGGGTCGGAGATATAAAGGGGGGCCATCCCAAATAAGCACACAAGCGGGGACAAAGGTAGTGAAGGGGACATAGAGGCCCATGGACTGACGGTCGCCATCTTGGCAGGAAAAGGGCCCAGCAATTAAGCCAAACTGACCCAGCACTGGCAGCTACTTGAGTCAAACGCTGTACAATTACACCTTAATAAAGCTGAAACATGCAGCAGCAGGGATTCTAAACGGCCACACGGGGACAAGGAGGCTAACAGCCCCCACAGTCTCTGCACCACTCTTTTTAACAGATAACCCAATGGGCCAACCAGGTACCTTGCCCACATAAAAAAACAGAATTTTATTGTAGGAATTATTAGTTTCTTTACCCCCCAAGAGAGGCCCCAATGCTATCCAAGAAACATTTCAAAACTTTATCTGACTGGGGGTCTATAGAGTGACATTAGTACTGACCTTTATATGACTGGGGGTCTATAGAGGGACATTAGTACTGACCTTTATCTGACTGGGTGTCTATAGAGGGACATTAGTACTGACCTTTATCTGACTGGGTGTCTATAGAGGGACATTAGTACTGACCTTTATCTGACTGGGTGTCTATAGAGTGACATTAGTACTGACCTTTATCTGACTGGGTGTCTATAGAGTGACATTAGTACTGACCTTTATATGACTGGGGGTCTATAGGTGTCATTAGTACTGACCTTTATCTGACTGGGTGTCTATAGAGTGACATTAGTACTGATCTTTATATGACTGGGGGTCTATAGGTGACATTAGTACTGACCTTTATCTGACTGGGTGTCTATAGAGGGACATTAGTACTGACCTTTATCTGACTGGGGGTCTATAGAGGGACATTAGTACTGACCTTTATCTGACTGGGTGTCTATAGAGTGACATTAGTACTGACCTTTATATGACTGGGGGTCTATAGGTGACATTAGTACTGACCTTTATCTGACTGGGTGTCTATAGAGTGACATTAGTACTGACCTTTATATGACTGGGGGTCTATAGGTGACATTAGTACTGACCTTTATCTGACTGGGTGTCTATAGAGGGACATTAGTACTGACCTTTATCTGACTGGGTGTCTATAGACTGATATTAGTACTGACCTTTATATGACTGGGGGTCTATAGGTGACATTAGTACTGACCTTTATCTGACTGGGTGTCTATAGAGTGACATTAGTACTGACCTTTATATGACTGGGGGTCTATAGGTGACATTAGTACTAACCTTTATCTGACTGGGTGTCTATAGAGGGACATTAGTAATGACCTTTATCTGACTGGGGGTCTATAGAGGGACATTAGTACTGACCTTTATCTGACTGGGGGTCTATAGAGGGACATTAGTACTGACCTTTATCTGTCTGGGGGTCTATAGGTGACATTAGTCCTGACCTCCTGCTGCAGTATTATTACTCCCAGTACTCCCAGGCTTGCTACTATTAGATATAATAACCTCAGTTTCATTTCCTTATCTGTTGGTAACATCAAAATATGATTATTAAATATTTCATATTTGTTTGTTTTTTTCTCCCAAAGTGAACCCTTTTGTGTGTGTCCCACAGATGTGGCGTTTCCGCTCTGCGTATGTTGGATTTGCACCGCTCAAAAAGTATGAAAAGAGATCCCCCCCTTGAAGCCCATTAATGACATTATCAGTAAATTGTATGTAACAGATTCCAGTGTTTAGGGTTTATGACCCAATACTGCGATCATATCATTTATGACAAAAATACGTATTTGTCGTATTATTCAGACGTGCGTGCATCTTTGTGTTACATTTCCTGATACTTTTATTATCTTGATCTTTTTTATATATATATTTTTTTTTTAATAATTAGTTTTTTATTTAGGACGAGTCAATGTTTTACAACAATATAATATAACAAAGAATAGAAAAGTCAATCATGCAAATAGCAAAACAGAAGCACAAAAAAAAGTGAAGAACAGATCTGAGATATGCAAAAAATCTAAGCATTCTATCCTTCTCAGTCTATTAAATCTTCATAATCTAATAAATGTCCAGAGCTTTTAATAGAATGGTGTGGATGAAGCATATAAAAATAAACATGAGACACCGGCTCTCAGCTCCCCAACCATATTGATTTGGGCCAACTGAGATCCGGAATCCATATGACCCTCTATTCAATGATGTAACAAGACGTCCTAACATTTTTTTCTCTTTTTGATTATCAACCTGCATTCTTAAGTATGCTTGCTTTTAACTATTTTACAAAATATTTAGTTATCATTAAACCTCCTCAGCTTATGTTTACTTGTGTTACTAAACATAAAATAATCAGTACCTGCGAGCTCCTTCGTCATCACTCCAAAAGCCTCCATCCAGATGCGAACTAGCCATCCTCTCCAGCCGCCACCATCCTCCAACTTCCCAAACTCTTCTATCCAATCTCTATCTAGATCTGTATACTATATTTGGACACCAACCAAGGAGTCCATGTGTTAGTGAACCTGGGCATTGTATTCTGCAATGAATTAGCTATTCTCTCATTTATCATTATATAATTTATCTTTTTTACAACTTCTTTGATTGACAGTACAGAAGTTTTCCAATTTTTGGCAATGCAATTTTTAGTAGCTAAGGTCCAAAATTGCCAGAGTTCATTCTGTTCCCTAGATAAATCAGAATGTTTCATTCCCAAAAGACATGTTTCAATTTCGGGTCTCAAACTACTGTTTGTAATTTGTGCAAATAAGTCTATGAGTTCTCCCCATAGCTTCTGCGCAACGGGACAAGTCCACCAGATATGCAGGAAACTCCCCTCTGTTCTGCATCCCCTAAAACATTCTCCATTTATATCTTTATTAAATTTTGCCATCCTTTGGGGAGTGTAATAGGTTCTGTGCAATACCTTAATAGAGGTCTCAAGTAAACTATATGTATATGATCCCCTTGTCAGATTAGTGCAGATTCTTTTCCAAGCCGTGGCATCTAACTCCTTTCCCAGGTCCTGCTCCCACTTCACCATACATTTAGTTTTTTGGGTGTTCTGAAACCCTATTAAGTGTGAGTATATGTATCCTAGGGTACCTGTCATCGAGGGTATCTTTTCGCAGATAGAGGACCATACTGTATGTGTAGGATTCCCATAAGTATGTATTACCGAGGAGATCCAGTGTCTAAACTTCCGATAGTTCCACAGCTCCCTCTCCGGAATTCGGAACCGGGGTATGATAGAAGTATGTGGTAACAAAGCCTCCGTGGAGAACCATTCCCCTATTCTCTTTAAAGGGCTAGTCAACCACCATGTTTTAGAATTTGAGCTAATAGTGGCCTCAAACTCGGGGAAGGACGTTAAGGACATCAGTGGTGACAGGGTTGGAATCAAGTTGCTCGATTTTTTAAGCCTATCCCAGGCCTTAAGGGTCGTAGAAATTATTGGATTAGTATGTCTGTATCTCATGTCTATCTTTTCTATCCCCCAGATCACCGTATCCCATGAGTGGGGTTTCATCTGCCAATTTTCAATAAAAGTCCACAGCGGCTGTAGTTTACTAGAGTGTGTTACCGGGATGCACGCCAGCCGTGCTGCTTGTAAATAAAGCCTCAGATTGGTACAAGAAAGACCCCCTTTTTGCCTATTCCATCTTTTTTATATTTACTAGCAACTTGCCCGTCAAAAAATGGCAGCAATAAGATTGTAAGGCAGGTAATGGTTTGGACGAGACATTCATTTTGTTGGCGGTCGGATATCCTTCGGCGCTCATTGCGAGGCTGTTGGTTGTATTTTTTTTCTGATAGGCGCTTTTGCTGTTATTCTTTGGTCCGCGGTGATGTGTTTTTTGCGCTTATTGCAAGGCTTTGTGTGCTATGAGCAGCGTTGGCGCTCGTTGTGAGGCGTGCAGTAAATGGCTTTTATGTTTAATGTGATAATGTTTTTTTTGTGTATATGTATTTTTGTATGCTAATGAAATAATTACTAAATGAATATACTTTACCAATTTGTAAGTAATATATGCAGGAAGCATTGTGCTGAAGAGCTGACAATCTGTTTTCATGTTCCTGCAGCATACAATGTAGGTTTTCAGTGCTGTGGAGCTGCTGTGTAAGTGTCAGCAATGTGTGCAGTGTGTAGTGTAAATAGGCTGCGTGCGCGAGTGGAAGCCGTTAGGGTAGCTGGGTAGTTCCGCATTGTGTAAGTTAGTGTTGTAAAATGGTGGGGAATGTGTATGTGGTAAGCGGGTGTGGATGATTTAGCGTCCTTGTTAATAGTGTATCTTTACCTCGTACGGCTTTTTAGGAAAATCTTTTTTAGTTAGCTCTTCAGGTTATTGATCACTGGATATATTAATTACAAATAGGTAAAGTATTTTAGTAATTAATTAATTAATTATTATTAAAAATATATATATAAAAAAAATACACCTAATAGCATATTTTACAGTGCGGTTACTTTACATACATTAACGCTTCGCACTTCCTAATACATTTGTTCATTCACAATAGTTATTATCGTGCATTCATTTAATAAGTATTAATTAGTAATGGAAAATAAAAATGTAGACTTTACACTACACTAAAATGTTTTACTTTTTACTCTGCAGTTATATATCTGGATTACTGCTCATTGGCTGCCAGCGATAGCACTCTCAAAGCAGTTACAAATCTAAATCACTTTATTATGCTCTGAGACCTGAATACATTTTTTAATTTACACTGCACAAAAAAAATTATATATTTAACACTGTACTTATTTATCTGTCTTTGCGATGAGCGCCGAAGATTGATCGTTGCAAAGCAGGAAACACGAAGGACACGAGGGAAGAGGCTCACAATGAGCGCCGAAGGTCCTCAGAGTACAAAAAGCATCACATTGTGTGGCAAACAGCATTCTTCTGCTTTATTATTATTCTTATTATTATTACTATATAATGTGTAGATGTACCGGCTGGGCATGCTCTTGTGCATTATTATTATTATTATTATTATTATTACAATATAATGTGTAGATGTACCGGTTGGGCATGCTCTTCTATATTATTATTATTATTATTATTATTATTATTATTACTATATAATGTGTAGATGTACCGGCTGGGCATGCTCTTCTACATTATTATTATTATTACTATTACTATATAATGTGTAGATGTACCGGCTGGGCATGCTCTTGTGCATTATTATTATTTTTATTATTATTATTATTACTATATAATGTGTAGATGTACCGGCTGGGCATGCTCTTCTAAAATATTATTATTATTATTATTATTATTATTATTATTATTATTATTACTATATAATGTGTAGATGTACAGGCTGGGCATGCTCTTCTACATTATTATTATTATTACTATTACTATATAATGTGTAGATGTACCGGCTGGGCATGCTCTTCTATATTATTATTATTATTATTATTATTATTATTATTATTACTATATAATGTGTAGATGTACCGGCTGGGCATGCTCCTCTATATTATTATTATTATTATTATTATTACTATATAATGTGTAGATGTACCGGCTGGGCATGCTCTTCTACATTATTATTATTATTATTATTATTATTATTATTATTACTATATAATGTGTAGATGTACCGGCTGGGCATGCTCTTGTGCACTATTATTATTATTATTATTAGTATTTTACTACTAATAATAATGCACAAGAGCATGCCCAGCTGGTACATCTACACATTATACAATAATAATAATAATAATAATAATAATAATAATAATGCATGCCCACCTGGTACATCTACACATCATAAAGTAGTAATAATAATAATAATAATAATGCACAAGAGTCCTTCAGCACTGCACTGGACACTGAATAAACGTGCCTAGCTATGGTTTTCGCTATTGATGCAGTATCACCTACACTCTACCTCCTCTTAGTAAGACTGCAAGTTAGTTCTGATTCCAAAATGGCTGCTGTCCATGAGGTAGAAGGGTGTGGAAGGGAGTGTATGCTGCTGATTGGCTGGAATGTGTCTGTTGACTGTGACATGCAGGGTCAAAGTTTGCTCAATGATAAAGTATTGGGGGCGGGTCAAATCTCGCATATGTTCGCAGTTCGCCGCGAACGCGAACATGCTATGTTCGCCGGGAACAGTCCGCCGGCGAACTATTTGCGACATCTCTAATAAACATTCTTATGACTTCATTTTGTTTATAGGTTGTGGGTCAAAGGGGTCATTAGTTAATTAAAGGGATGAAAATTCAAAGGTCCGAGAGCGCCATCTTATGATTCAAGGAATAAATGTCTCTATAGAAAAATATATTCATTATAAAATTTAAATATGTGATGACATCATGAAAAGATTCTATTGGTTACTAGATACTTTTAACTGATGGGGGATTCTGATAGGCAAATAAGCAAGAGGTATAATTATGGAGAGAAACAGGATCTAGAAAAAGAGAAAAAAAAGGACAAAGAAAAAGGAGGAAGGAGAGATGAAAACTTTTTATCTTATGGAAAGGCGAGACAACTTTGGAATTAACCAGTGGAATCTTGTCATAATTGGTAATTTTAAAATTGAAATATTTTATTTTATGATATAATTGAAAACCATTACCATAATTTCTCTGTTTGGTTTCTTATCAAAAAGTTATTTAGATTTCCTTTTGTCATTGAAATTTATAAATCCGGATATAAATTTTAATACAAAATTAGATATCTCATTTTTCTTTTTGACCAATACAGATAAATTAATTTTACTTAGCTAATTTATCAATTATATTATAAAATACTTTACCATAATTGTGTTATATTTAATACATTCCTGTATAGCTATATTATAATATCATTAGACATTGTTAGTACATGCTAAAACGTTATTTTGGGTACATTTTATTAATTGATTTATCTGATTTTGTTCTATGGGTTGTTATTCCAGGTTTTATTGTTCATGTGAATGAGATAAACTTTTGTATTGAGATTTTAGGACTGTATAGAAGATATCATAATAATAAGTATTACAATATGATGTATTCATTTTCTTTTATTATCTGGCTGGTTATATTGTGTTTTATTTGCATTTGATTTGATATATTACTGTGTTTTATTTGCATTTGATTTGATATATTACATTTTATCATCAGACTAGTTGATTTTGTTATTTTCAATAAATGTTATTTTATAAAAAGGAATATGTGTCTATAAATTGATTCTAAACTCAAAATTCATTATTCTATATTATTTAGAAAATAATATGTCATATTAATCCCGACAGCTTGTAGTAGACACCTTTAAGATCTTTCCCTCTCCATTGCTTCAGAAATAACCTCAATACCACTCTATATACACTATAGTATAAACTCCCCTCTCAGATTATTGATAGATATAGTAAGGGGTAAAGGTCAGGAGGAAGCTGCTAATAATCAGTCATTTTGGGTAATAATAAGTAGAACAAAAAGTAAAATGAGTGTTTATGCACAGAGATCATTTCTAGAATCTGTAAATTGCTGCATATTAAGTGACTCATATTTTATGACCAGCTTCTAAATTTATTCTGGAATCTAAATGTTGGATGTTTTTGTTCTCCCTTGTGTGTATGTGTGTATAGGAGCCTCTGTTGGTACTTGATAAGGATATTTTCAGGGCACTGTATGATGAGTTGTCTAATGGCTGCTCCTATCACAAGGCTGAGCTGGGCCATCCGGGAAACAAACACTTCTTACATCAGAGACATGTCATAATAGGTGATGTCACAGGGCCCCAGAGCCCTATATAAGAAGCTATGCTGAGAGGTAAAATCATTCACAACATAAATTTCAAGAGATGAACAGCTTATTAATCATGTTCCTGTGTCCTATAAACATGTCTATAAGAAGCCTCAAAGGAAGAAACTCTGCCTTGCACACAGAGACTGAGAGATTACATAGATAAAGGTAAGGTTTAACAACTTGGGGATTAGGTTAATTATACAGACAGATAAGTAGATTAATACCATTTGAAGTAATATAAATAACTTTCTAGTTTTAGTAGAAGCATAACAAATGTGCACTCTGTTATGTTACTTTTCTTGAAACGATGTAGGATTATGTTGGTATAACCATCACAAGTACCATGTATTTACTGTATCCTTTGCATTCTTCTGCAGAAAATGGTAGCCCGGTATACCAATACAGTAAATACTGGATAATTTCAACTGTGAGGAGATAGGAGGAGTATGATGATGTGAGTATAGAATTGTCTTTAGTTTATTTATGTGTAAGTATAGTATAGAGTGTAAGGGCCTCATTCAAATGCGATTTGGCCAATTGAATAGGTCTCTATATAAGCACATAGCATATTTTTTTTACAGAAGTTTATAGTTAGTGAAGACCTTGCTTTTGGATAGAAGTTCACTAACTAAAAACTTCTGTAAAAAAATATGCTATGTGCTTATATAGAGCCCTATTCAATTGGCCAAATCGCATTTGGCGCGGCCCTATCCTATGTATGTTAATGCTGTCAGACCTCTCCTATAACTGGCATGGAAGGGATGCACTTAGTTTTATAGAGCCCTGCAAAATGTATTTTTCAGAACCATTCCCATTAAAGATGGGGTGTGTCACATGAATGCATGAGTATTGATATTTTTTCAGTATATATACTCTTGTGTGAGTAATTATGGGGAGGAGTGTTGTATTTGTGAGTATCAGACTTGTGTTACCAACTTCCCCAGGAAACAAAGCACCAATCAGGGACAGTTACCCCCGCATATCCTTGTGTATCTCTGTATATGTATATAAAAACATTATATGTCACAATATATGGCACCACAGCCCAGCTACTATACAGATGTAGGGACAGAATAATCAGTCATTGATTTAGTTGTATATCTGCTTTATCAACAGAAAGGGACTTTGTAGACCTAGATTATCAGAAGCTCTTCACAGGGAAGGAAGATTACCCCATTTTTCTTCTCATTCAATGTTTCATCAAAGTTTAAGAAGAAGTGACGTGCTCTCCGACTAACGTACGTAGACATGTAAAATTGAAAAGCTATTTTCGTGCCTAAATATTATATCTTAATTGTTTATAAGTGTGTAAGCTTGATTGATAAACAATTAACCAAAAATACATTATTAGGAGGTCCAGAAAGACCTTAAACACCCCAGTGATCCACAGGACTTTCAGCAATTTTTCAAATATTTTGCTCATTGTCAAGTGTAGATTTTAACAATAGCGTGCTCTTTAAAACCCAGAACTTCAGAAGTGACAGTGACCTCTATATTAGGGAATTAGAAATATAAGATTACTTATTTGTCCATCTCCATGACAGATCAAACACCCCCCTTCCCTTCAGAAACATGACAAATGTGCTCAAATGTTGTTTCAAAATATCTTTGTTCATGACAAATGTGCTCAAATGTTGTTTCAAAATATCTTTGTTCTTTGTTTTTTCTTTTCTACAGAACTGGACCCCAAGACTTAACAAGAAACCCAACCCACCTCAAATGGAACAGAATACTAGAATATTCTCTATATGCTCCGACATTGAATGAAGCATTGAAATGATAAGAGCAAAAATATTTAAGAACATTTGGAGATATCCACAATTTCTTCCCCCTCACCCTCTTGTGTCACTTCCCCATTTCCTTTAGACTGTAAACTCCCGGGAGCAGGGTCGTCAGTTCCTCGTGTCTGACTGTTTGTCTTGTCCTTTGTGGTGCAGAGTACCCCTTGTAAATAGTTTTTAGTCTCATGTGTTTATCGTACCACTTACAATTTTCTGCATTTGTATTGAACGCTGGAAAATACTACATCTTAACAATGTCGCCCAATCTATGGATATAAATGAGGAATAATTTTGTCTGTTTTTGATAAGACCGTGAGGTGAGCATATAATTTTTCTTCAATTTATTTAAGTGCGACTATACAGACTTTTGTATACAGACCTGCCTTTTAATTAGCATGTCATGAGAGCAATTGATTGACAGATATCTTAATCAGTATCAGATTTGTGCAGTAAACTTCACCAGGAAATAAATAACGAACTCTGGACATTAACCTCCCTGTTGTAGTCTCTTGTATACCATGGTGTATGGATATACAAGTACCATATGTCACAATGGATGACATCATAAAGCACAGTTACCAAAAAGATGTAGGGACTAAGGTTTGTGAGTTAATATCAAGGTATACTCCTGACCCTATATTAACATTACTCTTTTAGCGAAATCGACTTGGTCACACATCCTTTGTGCAATCATTCTTTAGTGGGGGCAGCCATTGTCTTGTTAGTGTAACTGCTTTCTCAGTAGGGAGGGACTTTGTAGACTCTATTTCCAATTTGTCCTGCTTTGTAGACTTATATTTCCATTACTCCTGCTGTTGTAAGCACGTTACACTAAGAATTGCCACATTTGTTTCTGCATTCAATGTTTATTGCCAGTTGAAAAAAAATGTAAACAGAAATAAATATGGTGGCTTTCACTATAGTAATACTACTGCATGTATTAAGAAGCTATTTTTTATACTTTCTGTCTGTGCTCATACAACACACCCTTCTCTTCTGTAACATAAGAAATTGCTCTTTGTTTCACTTCTCTACAGATCTGCAACCCAAGACTCAAAAGAAATTTAAACCAAATGGATCTGAATTTAGGTTTCATACAATCACTAAGACCTAGAGACTCTACATTAGGACAGTGAAACTGAGACCTAGAGACTCTACATCGGGTCAGTGATATGCTGCTGCCCAAGTTAAAGACAGATACTGTCCTAGAGGAAAAACACAAGCTCACAACTCTTAACTTGCTATGTGAAGAGAAATCCAAAACAGTATTAAATATTGGAAGAAACCACTCGTCACCTGTTCCAGTGTGTCCTGACTGGAACATAGTCCATCAGTCTTCTTAACTTGCTTTGTGGAGAGAATTTCAAAACAGTATTAAATATTGGAAGAAACCACTGCCAGTGTGTCCTGACTAGATCATTGTTCATCAGACTCTTACCCTCTTGTGTCACTTCCCAATCTCCTTTAGACTGTAAGCTCCCAGGAGCAGGGTCGTCAATTCCTCATGTGTCAGACTGTCTGTCTTGTCCATTGTCGTGCAGGGTACGCCATGTAAATAGTTATGTGTGTCTTGTGTTTATCCCTTATTATTTCTGCAACATCTATAAAGGACTCTATGGAATACATTAGCGAATACATTGTCATCTACTATAGTTATCTCTCCTGAGCAGAGGCACCTGAAAGTATTACTCCGTAGTGCTCTGTATCAGAGACGTTGTCTTGTTAGAAAAAGTCATATTGATGATGCACTTTGCAATTTGATTGGTCAATAAATACAAGTCAAGCTCTGTGATTTTATCTTTCTTTCCTTGTAAACATATCTCAGACATCTTGAACTCCATGAAGTGTTTGGTTTTTCTATGTCTACTGGAGACTGTTCTACTCTACTCTCTACTGGTCAAGAGAATTAAAGAACTAAACAATAGTGGCAACACTTTTTTTAAATCCAGTGGGCACCAGACTAGAAACTAATCATACCATGCACAGTGCTGGCATATAAAGATAGAATATAGCAAGTTCCATATAGTCTCCTCCACATTTGAGAGATATAGTCATATAGCCCTTCACAGTACTGGTATATAAAGAATATAGCAATTTCCAATATAGTCTTCTACATATTAGAGTTATATAGCCATCCACAACAAGTATAAAAACATTATAGTAAACATCATATATCATATTACAAACATTTAAAAATATAGCAAGCTCCTTTTTGCTCTGCATATTATATTACTTGATATATAACGAATATAGCAAGCTCCATATATAGCCTTGCACATAGAACTTATTAATTAATGTTCCTCATCTCTATCCATCCTCTTCATGTCAATTTCATCTAGGCTTGCAGAGTGGTGGTGGAGAGAATGTTAAAGTGGCTAGGAACCAACAAACACTCCCACCAAGGCTAGATTATAAATGCATAATTGCACCATGTTTAACCTTAGACGGTGTGTAAAAGCAATTATCATTCTTACTACTTAACTACATAATAACATAGCTCTGGGGCGCCTTTGGCTCTGAAACCCCCAAAGGGGGGTGTCTGTTTCTTCCACCCTCCCCAAAATGAGTGTGGGCTGTCTATGTCATCCAGTCAGCTGTCAAATACCCCTCTACAACTAGTATCAGCAAACACAAGGTGGGAGGTAATTAAGAAGAGCACAGGGTGAGTTACAGCAAGGACAAAGGAGGCCTCAGTTATAAGTAGAGATTCATCTTTCTAAAAGCATAAAACAAAAGAAAAATATGCCTCTTACCATAGGGCATCACTGGCTATAATACTGAGACAGAAATGGGTACAGAGCCAGGGGCAGAGCAACCACCATTGGAAGGTGCACCTTTTCTGAGGCCCTCCTGCAGCTCTCTCTGGCACCCGGGGGTCCTTCCAGCCCTCTCTGGTCCTCCAGCGGCTTTCTCTGGCCACTTGAAATACTCATGGCCCTCTCTTGCCCCACCCATGTTAGTTCTCAAAGGGCCCTCTACATCTTCCGCAGCTTCCTTCACAGTCCACTCCCTGAGCCCACTTCCCCCAGTGGCTCCATGAGTCTGAATCCTTTCTTCTTTCTCCTCTCCTTTCAACTCTCGCCTATTTTATTCCATCCTCTTTCTCCAATGTTCTCTCTCACTGCAACTCTCTCCCACTCATCTCTTCTTCTTTCCACTTTTTTCTCACCCTCTCCCTATTCCTTCTACCAACCCCCTGTCTTTTCACCTTTCCACCTCTTCCTCATCTTACCTGCCTCTACTTCTCTGTCTCCTTTTCTCTCCCTTCTATTTAATTACTCTTCCCCTATTTTCTCTGTCCTGCCTTCTCTTTAATTTCTCATCCACTCTTTTCTCTGTCCTCCTTTTCTCCCACTTTACTCTTTCTCTCCTTGACTTCTCCACCTCTCTATGTCCTTTACACCTCTCTCTCATTTTTCTCTCTCTTCCTTCACTTTATCACTCCTGCTTCAATTTCTCTTATTCTTCCTTTTCTCTTCCCCTTCTCTCCCACACTCTCTCCCAATCACATCCATTTTCTCTATCTAGTCTATCTCTTCTTTTGTCCTCACATGGTGAGAGGGGGCTCAGATTTTTCTTTTGCATTGGGGCCCTCCATTCACTAGCTTCCCCAAAGCCTCAGGGAGCACTTTGCAAATATTGACACTTCCTACTTCTCTCCTCTCCTTCCCATTCTATCTCTCTCTCCCCCTTTATCCTTGTCCCTTCCACTAACTTTCTATCATTCCCTATTTCTCTTCTCCTTTTATCTTCTAATATCTATCTTCTTTTCCGTGTCCATCTATCTTATCTCCTGTGTCACTCCTTTCCTTCTCCCCTTACACCTTATGTCTTTCTCCACCTTTTTCTTTCTTCCTTCCCCTCTGCCCACATGTCTCTGTTCCTCTCATTTTCTCTCTTGCTTTAACACTATTTCTCCCCCTTCTCTCACTCTTATCTCTCCCTTAGTTTTATTTCTCTTCTCCCGTCTTCTCCCATATCTATTCTTTCTACTCAGTCTCTCTATCCTCTCTTGTTTCATCACTTCTGGCTCCCTCTTTTGTTTCTCTCTCCCTCGCTGTCTATCCTTATGTCTCACTTCTACTTCTCTCTCTCCCTATTCTATCTCTCTCTCTTCTATTTCATTCCTCCACCTTGCTTGACCCCACCTGTCTATCTTCCTCTGAGCTCATTCTTCTTTGTCTCCCTTCCTTTCTGCCCATCTCTTCCATTTCACACTCTCTTCCCTTATGACTCATTAACCGATTCTTTCGCTCCCCTTTTCTTTATGTCTCTTCACTCTGTCTCTTTGTAGTTCTTCTGTCTATCCCTTTTGAATTATCTATTTTCCCTCTTCTCTGCCCCTCTATCTATTTCATTCCTCATTACCTGTCTTAAAAATACAAATTCAAAAAGTTATAATAATTTAAAGCTTTATATAATGGGACATATAAATATTTAATAGAACTTTTCATTTTGCAAGTGTGACTTGTACCACTCTAGTATTCTTTTAATCGGGGAATTAGGAATATACAGTGATAGGACGTAAAGAAATGGTGATGTGACAATATTAGCAGGAGAACATTGCCATGTGATGTGATACATGATTTTCTCACATTAGAAGCCCTCTCCTCAGCTCCTTTCACATTACTCTACCTGTTGCTTTCCCCCTTTTTGCATTACACATCTTTTGTTGTTTCCTACTCCTTCTCTTACTCCCTTCTTTGCTGCCTTTCTACAATCGAGTGGCCTCCATTCAATTGAGCAAATTGTAGTTACAATAATTTGCTATTCAATTGGAGAATTTTAGCTACCAGCAAACGATTTGAGGTTTATAGGCGGAAAATCCCTGTGGTTGTCAAAGTCGTATCTCCAACCCATTTAAGCCTTTGATCTTTCAAGCTCGTAAACAATCGAAAATCGCTATTCAATTGCTACAATTCCTCAAGCCTGCAGTTGTTTTCACACCTGTAAATGGCAAATGTAGAAGAAAATACTTTGAGTACCAGATAGGAGTCGCAGGGAAGTTAAACACCTGTTCGTAGCACTGCAAATAAAAAATCAATACTACACTTTAAAAGATGGGGAAAGCAATGAAATACATAAGAGAATAACACTATTAGACTAACAGTCTCAAGCTTGCAAATCTGCAATAAAATATTAATTATTTTACTATTTATTTGCGTGTTATATCAGTCTCTGTAATCAAGGCGTTAATACATATCAGTCCACCCACATGAACTAGAACAGTATCGTCATTAATTTTTTAAAATTTGACATTGTTGGATCTGATCTGAGTCTGATCGCATATCAGACTTATAAATGCTAACTGATTGTGGTTTAATCTCCATGTTATACTGCTGTCATGATAATGG
Organism: Discoglossus pictus; assembly: GCA_027410445.1. Classification (NCBI taxonomy): domain Eukaryota; kingdom Metazoa; phylum Chordata; class Amphibia; order Anura; family Alytidae; genus Discoglossus; species Discoglossus pictus. The sequence goes on along the minus strand of CM050165.1, from coordinate 103,625,445 downwards.
TCTCAGGAATCCGATCGCCAGTATCTGGGGACAACACACACCAGAAGATCAGGCTAAGGAGAATATTGTCAAGGAAGATATTGCAAGGTCAGTGGTCACAGAAGGAGACAAGGGGGTCTTCAAGTCTATGGGAATTGCAAGTAGTGTTTTTAGTGTTTCAGACAAGATATTTAAGTGACAGATATGAGTGCAGTCAGACATCTCTATGGTAGCATTCATCAACAGACAAGGAGATATGAAAAGTAAGCCATTGCAGAAGCTGACAGCAAGAATAATGGCCGGGTAGAGAGGAACCTAGCAGATCTGTCAGGAGTGCATATAAAAGGCAGGATGGTGTGGTAGCAGATTTCCTTAGCTGAACATGGATGCTTCTGGAAGAATAGGAACTGAACCAAGATGTAGTCCATCACTGGGGAAGACCACAGGTGGATTTAATGGCGATTGTCAGAAGGTGGAAGACTTCATTTCCTTACAGGTGCAGGGCATGAAAGTATTTTCTGTAACAACCTCTGGCTAAGCTATGCTAGTCTTAAGATTTGTTTGTGCCACATGGAATCTCAGGCTCTCCATTAGGGCAGTTTTTACAAATTGGAAACTTCGATGGGTTCTGAAAACTTTAACCAGAGCTCACTTTGAGCCTTCGGAGGGTCAATGGCGCACTCTCAAGACTTGCAAGAAGTGCTTTTGGTATCATTTAAATCAGTGGACAGGATAAGAAAGATTCTGGTGCTTTCAAGTGTATAACTCTTTTTGATAATATAGGAACAAGCAATCTGGCTGAGGTTTCGACCATAATTCAGACTGAAAGTTTTCATTGATTTTCATAGACATCAGGATATAGTCTTAGGGCCTCATTCTATTAGCGACCGCAGCCGTTGCGGGGCCGCAAGGACCGGCCGCAAGCTATTCGGCTATTCTATTCCCTTACGGCCGGGGATTCCGGCAGGCTTGCGGCCGGTGCCTTGCTATCTCTTGCGGCCCCTCGCGCCAGAGGAAAGCCTTTGATCTAAAACGGCCGCAAGAGTTTCGGCCGTAAGAAATTCCATAGCACCAATTAAGCACATAAAATAGCTCAAATAAAGCCATCCTGCACTTTGAGGAGACTAAGAGGAGATCCTTGCGGGGCCGTATAATAGAATCGCAAGTTAACAGAACCCCCGCAAGGAATCGCAGCCTTACGGCCGATTTACGGCCGGTAAGAGAATGAGGCCCTAAGTCTTTTTTTCCTCAACCAAAAAAAATTGTGTTTTTTTTAATACACTGGATGTAAAGAGAGGAACTTAGAAAGCCCAACTGTTTGTTGCATTCCCAGGACCAAAGACAAATTAACAAGTGTCAAAACCAACATTTTCCAGATGTCTTCTCTTAAAATTTTTGAAGACTTTCAAAGTTTGGCAGAGGAACCTCAGAAGGAAGTAAGCACACATTCCACAAGAAAAGAGGCAACTCGGCCAACCTGCAACTTTCGTGCCCCGCAATGAGTGCCTTTGGCGCTCATTGCGAGCCTCTCCCCCTCTCTACTTTCCGGACCCTTGCCTCTCGCCCACTCTCTCCCATGTCTCTTTGCCCCCTCTCCCTTCCCTGGGCCCCCCCCCATCTCCCTTCCCTGTGTCTCTTTCTCCCCCTCTCTCACCCCTGTGTCTCGTTCCCCCCCCTCTACCTCCCCTGTGTCTGTTACCACCCTACACTGTCTCTTTCTCCCTCCTCTGTGCTCCTGTTTGTATTTACAGGTGTGAAACCATTTGCGTCCCTGGAAAATTGTTCATTTTCCCCAAGCTGTGTTTCCGATTTACGGCCTTTAAAAAGAATTACAGCTTTACATCTGCCATTTTCTTCCTTGCTTAGCCGTTTTCAAACCTCCCAAAAACGCCAACTAAATATCAAATTAGCTTGCAATCTCACTTACAGGCACTAAATATCAAATTAACCTGCAACCTAACTTACAGGCTCCCTGCCTCTCCCACTGTGCTGCGTGTAAGGCTGTAAGTTAATTTTTGAATTAATTACCGTCTTTTGGCGGTCTTCCGACGGCTACCTAGTTATGGGCTTGCAAAACATGGCAGCCGTTAAAGTCTTAATTTTTTTGAAGCCTGAAACCCGTAAGCCGTTTTGGGCCTCTCCCACCCCCACCCAAGCCAGTCATGTAGGTGCACCATTAGCGCTCACCGCGGGCCCTGCAATGAGCGACTTTGATGCTCATTGCAGCCACGTCAAGCCAGTCACGTATGGGCCTTGCAATGCGTAACCCTTAATATAGCGTTACCGACAAACTCGCAATTACGACAACTATTATACAGTGGGGGGAAAAAGTATTTGATCCCCTGCTGATTTTGAATGTTTGTCCACTGACAAAGAAATGACCAGAAAATTATGAAAGCTTTAAGAGCAGTGAAAATACAATATAGATGGGGATTCCCTATGAAAATCTTGGTTAATAGGAACAAACAACGATTGACATTTTATAACCCACAAGAAGCTGAAAAATATTTAAATGAATGGCAAATTACATTTGAAGGCCGACTTACATAGCAAGTATTCAGAAGAATGCCTGATTATTTCCACTCCATTTCCATTAAGTAAGCATTGATACATCCTTTTATATGTATGGATAAGTATGGATAAGATAAGGAAAGACTAGATGTTATGGTACTGTATAGAAAATATATGTAATACTGAAAGTAATAAATCACTTTGAAAAACGAGATATTTTGATGTTAGATATATAAATTGGAATGAAAAAATTCAATGGGGAAAAAAATCATAAGATAGGAGGTATAAGGTTTTGAATATAATGTAATTGATATTAAAACACTATTGGAAATGTAAAAGTTTTAAAGAATACACGAAAGAAAAAAAAAAAGAGAATATATAATGTTACTAAGATTGTATAGATAGCACTACCAGAAGCACATAAAGTTTGAGATACCATAAAGAAATGCATTGGGGGGAAACAATTACAAGATAAGAGGTGTAATATTTTGAATATAATAGAAATCATATTAAAAGACTATTGGAAATGTAAAGTTTTAAAGAATAAGTCTGACCAACACTTAAAAATATTGGCAACAGAATTTTGTTATTTTTTTATTATAAAGATATGAGAAAGAGAAGAGTATATGACCCATTCGACTTAGTACTTGGTGGCAAAACCCTTGTTGGCAATCACAGAGGTCAGATGTTTCTTGTAGTTGGCCACCAGGTTTGCACACATCTCAGGAGGGATTTTGTCCCACTCCTCTTTGCAGATCCTCTCCAAGTCATTAAGGTTTCCATGCTGATGTTTGGCAAATCGGACCTTCAGCTCCCTCCACAGATTTTCTATGGGATTAAGGTCTGGCGACTGGCTGGGCCACTCCAGGACCTTAATGTGCTTCTTCTTGAGCCAATCCTTTGCTGTCTTGGCTGTGTGTTTTGGGTCATTGTCATGCTGGAATATCCGTCCATGACCCATTTTCAATGCCCTGGATGAGGGAAGGAGGTTTCACCCAAGCTTTGAGTGTATATGGCCCGCGTCCATTGTCCCTTTGATGCGGTGCAGTTGGCCTGTCCCCTTAGCAGGAAAACACCCCCAAAGCATAATGTTTCCACCTCCATGTTTGACGGTGGGGATGGTGTTCTTGGGGCCATAGGCAGCATTCATCCTCCTCCAAACACGGCTATTTGAGTTGATGCCAAAGAGCTTGATTTTAGTTTCATCTGACCACAACACTTTCACCCAGTTCTCCTCTGAATCATTCAGATGTTCATTCGCGAACTTCAGATGGGCCTGTACATGTGCTTTCCTGCGGGCTGGATTTCAGTCCTTCATGGCGTAGTGTGTTACCAATTGGTTTCTTGATGACTATGGTCCCAGCTGCCTTGAGATCATTAACATGATTCTCCTGTGTAGTTCTGGGCTGATTCCTCACCGTTCTCATGATCATTGAAACTCCACAAGGTGAGATCTTGTATGGAGCATCAGACCGAGGGAGACTGGCAGTTATTTTGTGTTTCTTTCATTTGTGAATAATCGCACAAACTGTTGTCACCTTCTCACCAAGCTGCTTGGCGATGGTCTTGTAGCCCATTCCAGAAGTGTGTAGGTCTACAATCTTGTCCCTGATATCCTTGGACAGCTCTTTGGTCTCAGCCATGGTGGAGAGCTTTGAATCTGATTGATTGATTGATTTTTATTTGTGGACAGTTGTCTTTTATATAGGTAACAAGCTGTGATTAGGAGCACTCAGCTCGTTACCTGTATAAAAGATACCTGGGAGCCAGAAATCTGGCTGATTGATAAGGGATCAAATACTTATTTCCCTCCCTGAACTGCAAATCAATATATAACTTTTCGACATGCGTTTTTCTTGTTTTGTTTTTTTTGTTATTCTGTCTCTCACTGTTAAAATACACCTACCATTAAAATTATAGACTGATCATTTCCTTGTCAGTGGACAAACGATCAAAATCAGCAGGGTTTTATTTTTTTTAAACAAAAGCAAATATGACTTTTTTCCAGGCACCTTCAGCTCAATGTATTGCAGTGTAGGCTGCGTTGTGTTCTGTCCAGGTGTTATACTAGCTGCTAGAATATCATCAAGTAGTTACATATGAGATAACCACTGTCTGATTCAAAGGCTGATTCTAATTAATATCCATTACAACCATGTGGTTCAAAGCTTTTTTAGAAACAAAAGAAAATACAGTCTTTATAATATTACTAGCAACTTGCCCGTCAAAAATGATGGCAATCAGGGGGCGTGGCTAACTTCCAGAGCAGAAAGACGTGCTGAACTGCAGCTCTGGACCCATACTGTATATAAAAGGACTTTGGACCTGATTGAAGGGGTCATTTTGCTCCTACGGTATCACTTATAACTCCTAAAGTGATAGGGAGTAAAAAGACACCTTAATTGGCTGGAACGGAGCCAGGAATCACAACCACGCAGTTGAGGCCTATTACACCTGGTCTCCTGCGGCGGCTGAGCTCGGCGCTTCCCCCTGCGCAGCAAATCCCCAAGGAGGAGCACTCACAGAAAACAAATAAACAGAATAAATGTAGTTTCTCCCCTGAAGTTAAACTAAAGATCGACAAAACAAGACTAGAAATAGATAACCTTCTGAACATTAAGACTAAAAAGCCCTAAGAAAAACACAATACAAATTCTTTAGTCAAGAGAACAAACTTTCCCCTATGCTAGCCAGCAGACTTAGATCTAAACAAGCCCAAAATCAGATATATAGAATCAAAACTATAGATGGTCAAGTCACGTTAAGCAAGACAAAAATTCAGGAAACCTTTGTAAATCTATATTAAAAAATATACACATCCAAACCGGAAGCAAAGGCTTTCCAAATTTAAAACTTTTTTAACAATTTGGATCTACCGAAAATTGCATACCAAGACCTAGAACGATTGAACAAAGATATCACGTTAGAAGAAATTAGCAACACAATTAAGAATCTGAAATTAGGTAAATCTCCCGGGCCAGACGGCTTTTCTAATATCTATTACAAGACCTTTTCAGAACTTCTGGTTCCTTACTTGGCAAAGTTATACAACTCTATTTTAAGAGGGGAACAAGTACCTGCGGAATTTAATCAGGCTAATTTAGTCTTCTTTCCTAAACCGGGCAGAGATCCACGAGAGGCAAACAAGCTGGGGATTTGAAAATATTAGCAAAGATTATGGCCTCTAGGTTTTCAAATTTTCTCCCTGGATTAATTCACAAGGATCAGGTTGGCTTTGTACCGTTTAGACAGGCGGGGGATAATATAAGAAGAGTGCTGAATGCTACACATAGCAAAAACACAAAATAAACCCATATGTACTGTAGCACTTGACATAGAAAAAGCTACTGACTCCCTAGAGTGGGGATACTTGAGGGCAGTTCTGAACAAGATGGGCATTGGGGGAAACTTTATAAATATATTTAACTCCCTTTACACCAATCCAAAAGCCTATGTTTAATTCCATGGAGAAAACCGCCTATCCCCATTGCTTTTCGCACTCGAGATTGATCCCCTAGCTCAGGCCATCCAGTCGTCACCACAGATTCGGGGGGTGCAAGTGGGGCTGCAATAGCTAAAGTGTTGTCTTTTTGCGGATTACATACTATGCACACTTACTGAACCAGCAGCCTCATTGACAGCCTTGATGGAGAAACTGAACCAGTTTATCAAGGCCTAAAGTGAATCTTAATAAAACTGAGGCTTTTGGGACCCTAATGGCTGAAATGCAAATTCCCATTTGCATGGCCCTCAAGCTACATTTCTTACCTGGGAATAAATCTGACCCCTGACCTGGATGGATTGTACAAAGCCAAATACACACCAATGTTAAAAACCCTTGCTTTAGCAGATTCCCCTTGTCTTGGACAGATCATATCAACTCTATAAAAATGGACATTTTACCGTGAATTTTATATTTATTTAGATCTCTCCCGATCCCAATTATTCAAAATGACCTGAATACATTTCAAAAACACTTGATGAGATTCATCTGGAACAATAAAAGACCGCGTATACCTCAAACATTGTTATTTAGTTCCACTTGCTCACAAATTTCGGCCAAGTTTCGGGGTTTAAAATCAACACAAACAAAAGTGTTGCCCTCAATATTACGTTACCGCAAGTTATGAAAGATAACCTAGAGAAGAACTTTCCCATCAAGTGGGCTCCCAAATATGTAACGTATCTAGGAATCAATATCCCAAGATCGATAGGTCTAGTATACAAGGGAAATTTTCCTTGAGTGTTCAGTAGAATCAAAGGGGACATCGAGGGATGGTCATCCTTTAGAATTTCGTGGCTAGGAAAATTAAATGCCATCAAGATGAATGTCATCCCAAAAATGATTCACCCATTTTGGTCCATCCTAAAGCCAATCAACCTAAAAGACCTTAAATCAATGCAAAAAACGCTTTTTAAATTTGTCTGGAACAATAAACGACGAAGAATCAATAGAGCCACGATGTGTGCTCCTAAGCTGAAGGGGGGAATGGCTTTCCCTGATCTAATTAAATATTATAAAGCCACAAGGCTAGCACAAATCACAAATTTGTTCACGAAAGAGGCCATACCTGTCTGGGTGGAAATTGAGAAACAAATCTTAGAGAACAAACAATGGGTGTTGTCTCATGTCTTATGGCTTAGCATAAATCAGGAGCTGCGAACATACGCGTTGCCATCCTCTATTAACAACTCAAAATTTGGAAAGATATTAATAGAAGGACAAACCTTTTAAGTGTAGGCTCCGGTTTAACCCCACTTTGGCAGCCCCACAGGGATCATCAATTCAGTAAAATGGCACAGATGAAATGGTGGATAAACAATAATCTAGTAAAAGTGTTGGATATTTGGGTTCCCTCACAAAGAGGCACAGTAACAACAATATCGGAACTAACCCAGGTGCCCCATAGAGAGTGGCTTAATCTAAGGGTAGTCAATCAGGCGCTAACTCAATCTTTGAGCGCTGTTGCCTCAACAATCCTGGAGGTAAGAGTAATATTTCCATCATATATAACCACCTTTCTAATCTCTTTAGCGTGGTTAAACCACACTATCAAGTGGCATGGAAATCTGAGTTGCATATATCACTAGATGATAGTCAATGGGGTAGGATTCTCAAACAAGCTAATAACTCTTCCCTAAATATTACGCTAAAGGAAAATGCTTTTAAAACAATAATGAGGTGGAATCTCACGCTATCGAGACTCCACCTTTCGAACCAATCACTTCTTAAAATTGTCCGATGGGTTGCACAAGCACTGGCACCTTAGTCCACATGCTCTGGTACTGTCCTAAAATCAGACACATGTGGGTGGCAACATATGACTCACTGGAAAACTAAGATCATCTTACATGTTGTTTAGAATACGTGAGATTTGTTATATAATTTGACTAACTCTTATTACTTATTTGCTGTCTCTTACAATAATAAGTTAATTTAAAAAACATTGTTATTTAGTGACAGAAATATAGGAGGCTTAGCGTGCCCCAACCTGAGATCTTATTACAATGCAGCCCAGCTGTCCTTTATTCCTCAAGCAAACTCAGTTGAGCACCAACCCTTGTAGGTATTTATAGAGAATCAGCAAATCAAACCCAATAGATGGGACTCTATCATCTGGACTCCTGATATGCCCCTAGACTACATCAAGCATGCCAATCCCATTATTAGACACTCACTCTCCATTTGGAATAGGATCAACAATAAACATAATTTGGTGAATAAAACAACAGGTCTACCTCCCACTCTTACCCATCCCATGATTTGGGACAACTTGGGCGAGACCTCGAGAAACTGGTGGGCGATACACAAGTTGGACAAACTAGGGACATGGGTAGACAACAACCAAATTATACATTTTGTGCAGCTCACTACCAGATTTGAAATTCCTTTAAGGGAACACTACAATTTTTGCAAGGTCAAACATTGGGTCAATGCACTGATCGGGAAGTGGGGCTATCCTAAGGCTAGCTGGTTGTCCACTATGTGTATCAAAGCACCTTTAACTAAAGGAATGCTAAGCATGTTATATGCTTTTTTAAATGCTCCCCCAACTAAGTATAAACCTTCATGTAAGGTAAAATGGGAAGAGGACTTGGGCATCCAATGGGACTCTCACACATGGGAAACAACATGCTTGACTCTTATAAAAAAGGCCCTCTAAGCTATAGTTTGCAGGAAACATCAATTACAATTCTGCACAGAGCGTATTACACACCAGTTACAATGCATAAAATTAATTCTCAGAATTCCCCCTTATGTTTTAGACAATTCTCTTATTCTGCAAATTTTTTACACACATGGTGGGAGTGTGTGGTGGTTAGATCCATATGGTCAGCTTCTTTAGAATTAGCATCAGAAACTCTGCATACCCCAATTGTTCCCTCAATTGAAACTTAAGTCGATATCAAGAAACCAAAACAAATGGATACAATGCCTAATGACCTCAACAAAGAGTCATATAGCCCCGAAGTGGAGGTCACCGAATCTGAGGATAACAGAAGTCATTAATAAGTTAAATTACATAATGATTCAGGATAGGCGCTTGCATGCTTTAGCCAACACACTTCCCCTATTTGTAGAAATTTGGGGAAACTGGTTAAGGTCGTCACACGCAATTTTGATTATTTGAAGTGGAACAGGACAAAATCGGCAACCAGGAAATATATCAGAGCAGGAATATGGCCCTTACTGTTTGAGACTGGGGAACAAAAGGAATACCTGACGTGGGCTGGATGGCTGACTGCATCATGCCCTGAAACGGGGGCAGGTAGGTACGCACTAGTCAAAAAACCTGTGGACTGTCTTTGGGACTTAGAATGGTTAATTGTTTGGTTTTTAGTTGTTTGCTTTCTCCTCTCTCTCCTAGACCTTCAATATCATAAAGGATTCTAAATGTACTCCAACTTATAGGAACTACTAATGGGATATAATTCTCCTCATTGTTGATTTATAAACTGCTAAATCTAGTTAGATAGGAAGGTTTACACAAGGGCCATGGTGTGGGCAGTGTAACAAGCGATTAGTTAAAGGAACGAGAGAAGCAATATAAAATTCAAGAAAGGTAAACTATAGGTACAAATTTAAGGAGAGATACTCGCAGAGGAGTATTAGTATGTTACACTGAGCAATCTAGGTGCTACAAGCTCAAATGGGATCATTGTATGACAGTAAAAAATGATTGAAACTAAAGCAAGCGGGGAAAGAGGGGAGAGGGCAAGTTTGAAGGCTATTGAGGAGATGGCCTAATATTGTGTATTCACAGTTGGAAATCTTAGAGATAGAAAAAAAAAAAAAGACAAACGTTAGATGGGTTAGCATTGACTTTATTCTTTGCATATCACAGACAGGAATCTTACTTGAACAGGATGCATGTAACAATACACCTTCATCTGCGGTTATATTATGAATTGTTGACATATAATCTGTGATTGTCTTTAATAAAAAAAATATTGAAACTAAAAATGACGGCAATAAAATTTGAAGCCTGGCAATGCTGTTTGCCATACAATGCTTCGCTACTCATTGCAGGCGTCAGCCAACCCGCAACTTTCGGGCATTCGGCGCTCATTGGGAGCATCACCTCACTCTCTCACCCCTGTGTCTCTTTCCCCCATCTCCCACCCGTGTGTCTGTTTCCCCCTCTCTCCCTCCCGTGTATCTTTGAACCCTCTCCCTCCCCTGGGTTTTTTCCCCTTATCTCCCCTGTGTCTCTTCCCCCCTCTCTCTCACTCCTGTGTCTCTTTCCCTACCACTCTCTCCCCTTTGTCTCTTTCCACCTTCTCCCATCTCTCCCTCCTGTGTGTCTTTCTTCCTCCTCTCCCTCCTCTGTGCTCCTGTTTCAATTTACCGGTGTGAAACTATTTGCAGACTTGGGAAATTGCTAATTTTCCCCAAGTGCAAAATGGGTTTCTGATTTAGGGGCTTGAAAAAAGTTACGACTTTACAGCCGCCATTTTTTTCCTCGCCTAGCCGTTCTGGGACCTCCCAAAAACGGCAACTAAATAGCAAATTAACTTGCAACCTCACTTACAGGCTCTCTGTCTCTCCCCCTGTGCTGTGTATGAGGTTGTAAGTAAATTTTCTAATCAACTGGCTTTTTTCTGGCGGCCTCCGGACGGCTTTTCAGTTATAGGCTTGGAAAAAATGGCGGCAGTTAACCCAGTAATTTTTTTGAAGGCTGTAACTAAGCCAGTCACTTACGGGCCTTCGGCGCTCATTGCAGCCCTGTCAAGCCAGTAACTTTTGGGCGTTGCAATTTGGCCTTTGGCGCTCATTGTACATGCGCAAACCCGTAACTTTTAACACTGCATGACGACAATGCGCAATTACCACAACTGTTATAGTTGACTAGCGACTTGCCCGTCAAAAAATTACGGCAATAAAATTTGAAGCCTGGCAATACTGTTTGCCACACAATGCAAAGCTATGGCCCCTCACAAGCCCCATCGCAAACCACAACTTTCCTGTTTTGCAATGATCACTGTACTTTATAGGCCTCGCGCTTGAGACCCTTTGGCACTTATCGCGAGCCCCCCCCCCCCCTGTGTAGTTTATGGGCCTCGCGATGTGTTACTGCCTTGGGTTAAGAGTTACTGCCTTGTGTTAAGTGGTATTGCCTTGGGTTAAATGTTACTGGCTTGGATTAAGTGTTACTGGCTTGCTTTAAGTCTTACTGCTTAGGGCTCTTTTTTATGTCCTTCAGCCTCGTTTTACGTCCTTCCTTGTTCTCGTCGTGTTACGTTTTTTCAGCAGCCATTTTATTCTCGCTTAGGCGCTTTTCGATCTTAAAAAAAACACCAAATATGCCTCAAATTAACTTGCAACCTCACTCACAGGCTCCCTGTCTCTCCCCCTGTGCTGTGTGTGAGTGTGTAAGTTAATTGGAGGAATACTTGTTGTTTTTTTTGTTTGTTTTTCGAGTTCCGCGGTTCGGCCATTAAATTCATATTTTTTGCAAGGTCCCGCAAATTTTACGAGGTCCGTAATTTTTTGCAAGTCCTACAGACCTTATGATGCGCACCTCTGGCCTTTGGCGCTCATTGCAACAAGTTCCCGCGGGCCGCCACCCCCCAACTGTGTCCCTTGCTTGCGAGAGCTCAGCACTGCAAGCCTTGCGAAGCGAGCCGTTAAAGCTGAAGGCGCTCATAGCTGTGAGGCGAGAAGTTAATCCGTAGCACTAAGCGATGAGCGCTGAAAGCGGTCATCGCTGCAAGCCTTGCGAAGCGAGGTGAGCCGTTAACGTGTACCACTTAGGCAATGAGCGCCGAAGGTGCTCATCGCTTGCGAGCCTCGAGTAGCCTTATTAAATTGCAATTCAGCCAATTGAATAGGGCATATTTTTTTACATACGTTTTTAGTTAGTGAACTTCTATCCAGAAGCAAGGTCTTCACTAACTAAAAACTTCTGTAAAAAAAATATGCTATGTGCTTAAATAGAGCCCTATTCAATTGGCCGAATTGCAATTTAATAAGGCTGCAAACACTTAGTAAAAGCGCATTCGCATTAGCCTACAAACACTTGACAAACGTGGGACTTAGAAAACAAAAATTAAGAGACGTGGGACTTTGAAAAAAAATAAAACGAGACGCGGGACTTTAAAAAAAAAAAATACGAGATAGCAAAAATACGAGGCTAACGGCCGAACCACGAAAATCCAAAAAACACAGAGAAAATAAAAATAAATACAACAAAAACATAACCAACAGCACGGGGGAACAGTCAGGATGCCTGGGAGTGAGGTGAAACGCGAATTTAAGGCGTTTTCGACGACTTTCACCAAACGAAAATCGCCTAAGCGATAAAAAAAAGGGCTGCAGAAAAAAATGAAAACGTGGCTACACAGCCCCGGACCGCGCGAAACGCTGCCAAATGCGTTGCACTTTCACACAGGAACGAACAAACTACAAAGTACACAATAACAAATGACGGAAAATGCTTGCGAGACGCGTAACACATTAATAACATTACGAATCTACAATGGCGCGTAACACAACTACACCAACAGATTTACCTCGTGAACACAACTCATTTCTAATGCACAGTTAGCAAATTCATTACACTTTAGCATCACAGCACCAACACTCAAGCATTGTATGCTGACAGAAAATATAAACAGATTGTTAGCTCTTCGGGCTATTGATGGCTGGATATATTAATTATAAAGAGGTAAAGTATATGAATTTATTCAAGAACTAATTAATTCATTATTGATTAAGTAAATATAGATAAATATAGATCTCTCTTTATAATGAGTGATGAGGGGTGCTCAGAGGAGCAAAAATAGACGAGACGAGAGGTTTACCTTGTATGTCAAACAGCATTGCCATGGCTTAAAATTGTATTGCCCCGTAATTTTTGGGCAAGTCGCTAGTTTTATTATATTTGTATAGTATCAGCAGATCCCATAGTGCTAAGTGTACATTAAACACACGGATAACATTTGGCATACATTTGAAGAGTTAAAGTTAGACCGGACAGCACATTTGTACATATACATCGGTAAGGGAGGAAATGAGGGCCCTGCTCTCATGAGAGTATACAACCTAAGAAGTGTTGATCTCTCCAAAAATAAAAAATAAATGGTTTGTAGTAGCAGGGGCCACTTTATTAGCACAATTTCAATGTCCCTCACAGTTATATTCACACATTGCCAACACATTGCCTAGCCATATGTTTGTTTCCATTTCACATTTAGAGTGTTGTTCTCCCAGCAAAGTAAGGTTTCTATATCTATTCAGGAGCAACATGGCCCAGCCTATCAGACCAAGGCCTCAATATGTTGTAACAAACTACTTTACATAAGCCTCTGGTTTATAGATGCCCGTGAAGTAATGCTGATGTTGGGCAAATATCCAGTTACTAAAAGCATAAGAGCATCAATTAAGTACTTGAAAAGAAAATACATATTTATCTTGTGCGCCAGTATTTCATGTTCTTGTGACCATTCCATAACACAGCTACTTGATGGCTGGTTTTGAATTGGTATAATGCTGTAGACAAAAAATATACTAATTATTCTGTGTCAATTAGAGGAAATGACCGATTTCTCAGATGAGCATCATTATGTTACATAGTTACATAGTATTTAGGGTTGAAAAAATACCCTCAGTCCATCAAGTTCAACCCTCCAAAATCTCCACTGATCTGCAACACACGGATTAGCTATCAATTAATTAGTTGTATATAAAAAAAAAATTCCTTCCTGATCCCAGACACCGGCGACCGGACTTCTCCCTGGATCAATACTGTCTCTCTAATTATCCATGATAACCCTGAATTCCCTTTTTAATTAGAAATAAATCCAGTCCCCTTTTAAAGTTATCTATGGAATCCGCTGTCACCAACTCCTCTGGTAGAGAATTCCACAGATTAACCACCCTTACTGTGAAGAACCCTTTTCTTTCTTTAAGGTGGAATCTTTTTACGTCTAACCTCAAGGGATGTCCTCTTGTCAGTTGAAAACATCTTGGCACAAAACGCTCCCTTGACAAATCTTTATACTGACCCTGGATTTATTTATATAAGGTAATCATATCTCCTCTTAGACGCCTTTTTTCTTTGGAAAATAAGTTTAATTTGGTTAGTCTTTCTTCATACCTTAGCCACTCCATTCCCCTTATACGTTTTGTTGCCCTCCTCTGAACCTTTTCCAGCTCTAAAATTTCCTTTTTATAAAGTGGTGCCCAAAATTGTACTCCATATTCCAAATGAATGCTTCCCTGGCTTCTATAACCTTCTTTATACATGCTAATATTTTATTTGCCTTTGCAGCTGCTGCTTGGCTTTGAACACTGTTACCTAGGTGGTTGTCCACATGCATTCCCAAATAACTTTCTATAACTGATACATCTAGATTTGCTCCATTAAGATTATAAATTGCATGGCTATTTTTCGTTCCCAGATGCATAACTTTATATTTATTCGTATTAAATCTCATCTGCCATTTAGATGCCCATTCCTCAATTTTATGTAAATCCCTTTGGAGGGAAAGAAAATCACTATCTGATTTAATTACCTTGCACAACTTTGTGTCATCAGCGAAAATGGAGACACCACACTCCAATCCTACCTCGAAGTTATTAATAAATATGTTAAAAAGGAGAGGACCTAATACTGAACCCTGAGGAACCCCACTTACCACATTAGTCCAATCGGAGTATGTTCCATTTACAACAACCCTTTGCTTCCTGTCTTTTAGCCAGTTCTCAATCCATGAGCAGATATTTACAGCAACTCCTGTATCTCTTAGTTTGCACAATAGTCTCCCATGTGGCACTGTATCAAAAGCCTTTGCAAAATCCAAAAATATTACATCCACTGAGTTGCCTTGATCCAGGTTCCTACTAACCTCCTCATAGAAACTAATTAGATTTGTTTTACATGACCTATCCCTCATAAATCCATGTTGACTCCTATTTATAATCCTGTTCAAATAGACATATTGTATATTATACCTTATTAACCCTTCTAAAAGCTTCCCTACTACAGAAGTGAGGCTCACTGGTCTATAATTCCCCGGATTTGCTCTTGCTCCCTTTTTAAATATAGGTATCACATCAGCTTTTCTCCAGTCATCTGGTAGAGACCCTGTGTTGAGTGAATCTTGAAAAATTAAATATAATGGTTTGGCTATTACAGAACCCAGTTCCCTTAGTACCCTTGGATGTATTCCATCAGGACCCGGGGCTTTATTAACATTTATTTTTTCCAACCTCTTTTGGATTACTTCCTGTGTTAACCAATTATTTGGCAAAGGTAGTGTAGCCCCATTATGTTGCAGTGTCCCAACCACTGGTACCTCCCTTGTGTATACCGAAGAAAAGAACCTATTTAGCTCATCTGCCTTTTCCTGGTCACTAATTATCAGATGGCCTGTGTCACATTGTAATGTTCCTATAGCTTCCTTCCGCGCCTTCTTCCCATTAATATACTTAAAAATATTTTAGGGTTAGTCTTACTCTCTTTTGCAATTAATTTTTCATTTTCTATTTTAACCAGTCTAATTGCGCTTTTGCAAGCCTGGTTGATTTCCTTGTATTCCTGTAAAGCAGTCTCTGTCCCCTCTTGTTTGTATAATGTAAATGCCTGTTTTTTACTCCGTATCTTGATCTTTAAATCCTTGTTAAGCCACATTGGATGGGATTTACTCCTTTTACTTTTATTCCCACACGGTATATGCCGATGTGTATGTATTTTTAGTATGGATTTAAATGCTGTCCATTTATGTTCAGTTAGCTGTTACATTTTTGAGAGTTCTCTTGTAGTGACCCCTGGTGGTCTATTTATGCACTGCCTTTATGGCAAAACACGAAGAACACACCACTGAACCTGATCATTGAATCTTATTAAGGCAGATTAAAAAGGCACCTTTAGTTTATCACTAAACTATAGGTTATATGATCAAGCACTCATGATCTTTATTTTATTTAATAAGTATTTTACCTGTACATATAAATATGCATGATGTAATGCACATGTTTTAAAATGGCTTTCTGTATACTGGTGTCCCTTTTTAATATTTACAATGGGTGAATTCAATGTACTGTCTGTCCATAACACACGAAGAAGCAGATGACACCAATAAATGTACAAATATTTTACGTGCACTGAACTTTATCCGAGAACCATAAAGTCTGTCTACATCAGTCATTACATGGTATTATACCATGACCTAAGCAAGGCCCAGTTGGTATGTGCATATAAGAATTTATACCCCATCACCCATTGAATATGAAATTAGACACAGACCACTTCTTGGGAGATAACTGGCCACAGCGTTTATTGGTAAACACAACATGACGTAATAACCATAACGATAAATAAATAAACATAACCCCGAGGGGAGGAGCCTGGACAGAGGCAGTACACCCTACGCCCTGAAGCCTCATCCAGGGCCTACCGTGTTGTAACATCCGTACCACCGTAGGGTAGGATCTCCCCCATTCTCCCACTGTCCCGGCCACTCCTCCCCTCACCACCCGCCAAGGAGAAGACCGCATAATACCATTTGCGGATTCGACTCCCCCCACCCAAAAACACCATGGCCAGCCACATACCCTCCTAAAACAGCATTCCACGCTCCATATCTGCTCATGATGCATCTGCACCGGGGCCACGCCCAGCTCTGGCCTTAGAGTGACAACCAAGGCCACTCGCCCACATGGTCCGATTTAATAGCCCATGCTATTACCGCACGCTATCTTCCAATTCTCAAGACCACATTTTCCAAAAGCCCGTAGGGCTGTCACGGTGGCTGCTTCTGCACCAAGCGAGTGGGCAGCAAGTTCCAATGCGGAATATGCCCAAATTCTGCTGGCAATCTCCAACGTTGTAGAATCATACTCATGAGAACCAATCCTATTTCAACAAGGAAAGGTGCAAACCAACCTTGCGATTGTTTGGACCAAGAGAGCCGTAATACAGGAAGGGGGAGCAATCAGCGTGCCCGTCACACTGTCACTACCTCCTTTCCCCGCATGCTCAACTTGGACCGTCGCGGCCAAATGGTCACTTGATCACCCTGGATCGCCAGACCAGTCACCTGATGTCGACATACCTTGTCCGTTTACCAACCAAACTCTTGCTACCATCCGACCAGCGGAAAAGAGATGGCCGCACAGAACTGCAAGGATTCAGACTTGTCACAGACCTCTTTCCAGAACCGTAGTATCCAGTCATATGATCACCCTGGATCGCCAGACCAGTCACCTGAGGTCGACATACCTTGTCTGTTTACCAACCAAACTCTTGCTACCAACCGACCAGCGGAAAAGAGATGGCCGCACAGAACCGCAAGGATTCAGACTTGTCCTAGACCTCTTTCCAGAACCGCAGTATCCAGCCATATGGTCATATGATCACCCTTTGGATCCCTAGACCAGGCACCTGAGGTCGCCCCACCTTGCCTGTATACCAACCAACCTCTCACTACCGGCACACCAGCGGGAAGGAGAGATGGCTGCACAGCCCGCAAGGCTTTGCACTTCTCACAGACCACCATCCCGTACAGTGGTTTCTCCAACCCTTAGGAGAAGGCTACCAGTCGCCTGCCATCCCTTTGCCATACCTCCGGTTCACCTTTACCCCTTGCTTTCTCTATCCATTCCTTTGTCAGGACCCATTAACCCAGCTTGATTTCCGATGGGCCACACTGCTACTTGCCCCCCCCCCCCACATTTGGGGGACTCCTCCTCTGAGCCTAGGGATAGCGTACCCAGTGCCCAAACTGTCCAACCTCTTACCCCGGCCTGCAGTCTGAGGCACGCACCTGAGAAGGAACCGCCCTCCATCCTGTCTTTTTTTGACCTGGTATCTTCATAACACTATATGCTCCTCTATCAGTACTGAGCACAAGGTTTTTGACAACGTAGTCCTAAACAAGCAACTACATACTGAGACAGCCTGCACCACCACCGCACTCACAGCATACTCTAATTACTGCCAACCAGCCGTGTATAACTCTAGAAAGATCTACGAAGCCAAATACCTTACAGCACATACCCATCACAATAGCTTATGATACCACCCTGAATGATCAAAGCGTGATACAACCGCCGGGGATGACAGGAGTGACAGCCCTTGTTGCATATACACCAAAAAAACACCTCTGTAATAACCCATATATACTCCTCAGTCCGCACGTTGCCGATCCCGGTAGAAAGAGTTAATAATATCCTGGAACTCACCTGGAAAAGCATATAATACCCTCTGCTTTATGACTATTACCGGATACCAAGCGTTAGCGCCCCGCCAGCACGACCCCTAAGACATTTTTTTTTTTAAATCCAAGACAAAATCTGACAATCCCTTATGCATATCTCCATTACCATACAACAAAAAAAAAACATGTGGTAGACCCACTGAACACGCACACTGCTAACCACCAAATGGCGCAATCATGGTTTACAATCTTGCATCTCGCGGCATACCTACACTAGCTCTAAGCAGACAGACCAGGGGCCCAACGCAGGTCCCCAGATGCCGTTACAGCCAGATTTGAAAAGAGCTAGGGCATAGCATCAATCTGGGCATGCCCTTGCTGACCGCTCCTCTTACCAGTCAAAGGATGTATAATACCTGCTCACGACCGTTTGAGCGTCATACCGTTATGTCTTACAAACTGCAGAGGATTATAAGACGTACCAGGACGAAAACCTCAAGATAGGATACCACTAAGCAGGACCCTCCACAGCAGGACAAAACAGGGACCACCCGAGCCAAACCACCACTGTATATGAACAACTGCTACCAGCGGACCCACTACCAAATATAAAAAAAAATTACACACCTGAAAATGAAATACATATAATACATACATATAATACAATACAATACAATTAAATAAAATACAATACAATTCAATAAAATACAATACACCCCTATCTAATATACATGCCACTATCTAATATACATGCCACTATCTAATATACATGCTACTATATAATGTAATATACAATACTATCTAATAATACATCCCCCTATCTAGCTAATATACAATACATGCTATATATATATATATATATATATATATACCGTATTTTTCGCCGTATAAGACGCACTTTTTCTTCCCCAAAACTGGGGGAGGAAAGTTGGTGCGTCTTATACGGCGAATATACCTTTTGAAACTGCCTCTGTCCTCTTGATTTCACCCCAGCGCTTCCTACCAGCATCGCGTCGGCCGGTGCGTCCTAGTGACGTCACACACGCAACGCTGCAGTACACGTGGAGTGCTGGTAGGAAGCGCTGGGGTGAGATCAAGATGGCAGAGATCAGAAGGAAGGTGAGGATCAGGGGGATCAGGGGGGTCAGGGAGGATCAGGAGGGTCAGGGAGGGTCAAGGGCTCCCAAATGCTGCAGTATATGGATGTGTGTGTGTATGTATGTGTGTGTGTATGTGTGTGTATGTGTGTGTATGTGTGTGTATGTGTGTGTATGTGTGTGTATATATGTATGTGTATGTATATTTATGTGTGTATGTATATGTATGTATGTGTATCTATAAAGGTGAGGATCAGGACGGTCAGGGAGGATCAGGAGGGTCAGGGAGGATCAGGAGGGTCAGGGAGGGTCAATGGCTCCCAAATGCTGCAGTATATGGATATGTATGTGTATGTATGTATGTGTGTGTGTATGTATGTGTGTGTGTATATATGTATGTATGTGTATGTATATTTATGTGTGTATGTATATGTATGTATGTGTATCTATATATATATATATATATATATATATATATATATATTTGTGTGTAATGTAGGTGTGTATCTGTGTGTAAAGTGTATTTGTGTTTGAGTGTATTTGTGTTTGATTCAGATTTTTTTTTTTCTTGTTTTCCTCCTCTAAAAACTAGGTGCGTCTTATCTGCCGGTGCGTCTTATAGGGCGAAAAATACGGTATATATATATATAGCTACCCTAATTGTAAGCTCCAATAAAATTATTAAGACCACTTACCTTTGAGATGTTTTTTCAGATCAGCAACCTACGGTAAAAAAGATTCAAAAAATTAATACAACACGTTTACATGAAATACCTAAACATTCTAAACATTCTAAATATTATTCTCACCTTTCCAGCATGTCCCGTTCCAGCATGTCACGTCCCAGCATGTCACGTCCTCCATGTTCCGTCGTCCATCTTTGCGTCTTGTCCGGCGATACTCCTGTAAAAAAAAACATTACATTAGTAAACAAACTAAATTTAAATAAACACAATCTACATTATACTTACCTTTCCGCGATGTCTCCGACCTCCTCGCATGAAGAAGAAAAAAAAAAAAAGCGACACACATCCGCCCTGGCGGATGTCTCCGATGCTAATGACCTTCGTATGGAGTGTTCCAGAATAAAATTGGCAATGGCGGCTTCTGATTGGCTGAAAAGGCTGTCTATCAAATTCAGCCAATGAGAAGACCCCATTTGTGAACCAATGAAAAAAGTATACACCCCAAAATACAACGGTGATTGGATAACACACCTGTCCATCTTTATTTGAACCAATCCTAAGGCATTATTGCCATCAGCCAATCACAATGGAATATATCCCCCATGTACTGATTGGTGAAGACATCTGCACCTTCCCATTGGCTGTAATATTGATTGATATTAACAATAGCCAATGAGAATGCGCAAATCCTTCACCAATCAGTACGTGAGGGTGTATTTCATTGTGATTGGCTATTGTCAGGGCAACCAATCAGAATGCGCAGAGGCGCCAACCAATCACCCTGTGGGGGTGTATTCCATTGTGATTGGCTGAAGGCATCTGCGTCTTGTGATTGGTTTAAATAAAGATTGACAGGTGCATTATCCAATCAGAGTGGTATTTTAAGGTGTATCCGTTTGTGATTGGTTCACACATTGGCGCCTCCTGATTGGGTGAATTTGATAGATTGATTCAACCAATCAGAAGGCACCTGGAGCCTCATTAGCGTTATGTTTATTTTATTTTGATGTATGTCTATTAATGTTGTGTTTTTTTTAACTGGTGCCGCCCCGGAGAAGGATTTAAAGAATGCCGGACGGGACATGCTGGAAAGGTGAGTAGAATATTTAGAATGTATAGAATGTTTATTTTAGACCTGTAAACGTGTTGCACTAATTATTTTTTTTTTTTCTGAAGGTGGCTGATCCCAATGGACATCTGCAAAGGTAAGTGGTCTTAATTATTTTAGCTTAGACTTAGATTAGTTAATATATAAATAGCATTTATTGTATGTTAGCTAGGGGTATGCGTTTTATATAGATAGATAGGATGTATTGTATATTAAATTGTGTTATTTATTTAGATAGATTGGGAATGTATTATTATATAGATAGCATGTATATTAGATTATGCTATTTATTTAGATAGATTGTGTGATGTATATTGTAACAGGCCCATAATGGTGTTAATATACCCTTATGGGACTGATGGAGTTAAATAGAGGGTATGGGGGTCTGTATTGACCCCCATGAGTGACAGGGTTAATGAATGGCTTATGGGGGTCTGTATTGATTGACAGGGTGACAGTATATATTTTTTTTCTTTTACAACGGGTCCTTTAAGGACCTTTACGGTCCTTTAAGGACCTGTAACGCAGGAATTTTGCATTTTGATTGCAGCGAGGGTCCCCGATCGCGTGCAATCGGGACCCCCACTGCAAAAGGTTAATGTGGGGTTAATGCAGGGCTCGGAGCTTATCTCGAGTCCCCTGCGGTTAATCCGGGTTTCCGAGCTTATCTCGGATCCCTTCTTGGGTAAGTTGTAGGTGGCTGAGCGGTCCTGGGTCTTTGAGCCTCGTTTTCATTTTTTTCGGCGGCCATTTTTTCTCTTGCTTAGGGGATTTTCGTGTGTGTGAACTCGGGAATATGGATTTCAATGGAGGTGTAACTTCACTTTCAGAGGTCCTGGGTGTCCCCCCTTGCTATGGGTAAGCTTTTTATGTTGTTTTTGTGAGTATTTGGTGTGTTTTCACTGTTTTTAGGTGCGCGCAGTTCCGCCATTTTTCGTGCGTGTGGGTGTTTGTTACAATAAGGTTAATTTTGAGGTTAATGCAGATTTCCGAGGTGAGCCTCGTTTTCGTTTTTTTGGCGGCCATTTTTTCTCTCGCTTAGGGGATTTTCGTGTCTGAACTCGGGAATTTTGACTTAAATGGAGGTGTAACTTCACTTTCAGAGGTCCTGGGTGCCCCCCTTTCTATGGGTAAGATTTTTATGTAGTTTTTGTGAGTATTTGGTGTGTTTTGACTGTTTTTAGGTGCACGCAGTACACCATTTTTTGTGCATGTGGGTGTTTGTTACGTTAAGGTTGGTTCAGAGGTGGGTTTAACGGCTCGCCTCGCTATGCAAGGCTCGCCAGCAATGAGCGCCTGCGGCGCTCATTGCCTCATTCCCTAAGTGATTTGCGAGGACCCGCATTTGCGGAGACGTTGGGATGCTCCACCACCGCAAATGCGCCCCTTGCTTTGCGAGGACTAGCATTTGCGGAAGCGAGGGCCTCAGTTGCTGGCATGGAGCGCCTTTGGCGCTCCATGCCAGCAACTGAGGCCCTCGGCCGCGGTGTGTGTGTGTGTGTGTGTGTGTAACCGGGTGTGAGGCGCCTTTGAGATTTTTTTTGTTAAAAACTCGTGTGTGTGTGTGTGTTAACACAGCCGACATTGGAGCCTCCACCTCCGCAAATGCGAGCCCGCAAGCGTTAGAAACAACTCGCATGCTCACAACTATATATGTGATACAATACACAAACATATATACCCATACAATCTAAACACAATACACATATACAAATACACACAACACATATACACAATACACATATACCACACAATACCCATACCTAACCAGTACACCTACATATGCATATATACATCCATATATATCTCCAAATACATACACACACACATATATATATATATATATATATATATATATATATATATATACACACACACACATATAGATACATAAATCCACATGCACATATATATCCATATACACATATATATCCATATACACATACATATATATAATACTCAACAACAAAAAAACATACCCAAACACATATATACCCACACACATGCATACAGTACAAATACATACACACATATATACATACACACATATATAAGTGTATAATATATAAGCCTACTACAGAGTTATATAATGCAGTTCATAATACATGCTGCCTCGATAGCAGGGACACAGCTTACCCTCCCCTGCACACCACAGCCCTCACAGCTGCAGCAACTATATCTGTGGCCTGAACCAACCCTCCGGCAGTGCTCAGCATCCCCAGCACTCCTCCTAACACAGCCCCCACGCTGCAACCGAGGAGAGCTGTACCGGGGGGCTGGCAGACCCATCAGTGTCCCCAGCACCCACATAGCCTATGACAAGGAGCACTAGCAGCTCCATTCTCTTCCATGGCTAGCTAAGGGTCAATCCCTCTTAAGTGCCCCCAGCACTCCACCCCGTGCTCCCTAGCACTCTGGAGGCCATAAACAGGAGCTGCACCAGCAGCACATCTGCTCCCATAGCTAGCTGGGTGCAAACTGGAAATTGGCGCCAAAAGCCTATAATGGCTCCACCTCCCCCAGCTAGCCACCTCCTGCCCCTCCCAGGTCCTGCCAGGTCAGGTGGTCCCTCCTTCCAACCCCAGGCAAGCCTGAGGTGGCCTACGGGCCCTTCATTCTAGTAATGTTTTATATAGGCAATGGGAAGGTGACCATTATAATGAGCTTAACTAAAATCCAGCTGGACCAGCAACAAGGTGTATTGGCTTGTGTTCCATATCTTAAGGGTTAACAGCGTCCAGACCATTCAGGCGGACAGGATCAGCCGCTATAAGGCATTTTCCTATAAAGAAAGATATCTCTCACACTAGTTCTTTCTAAAACAGGATCATTACCTCTGAGCTTATTGAGACAATAAACATTCACACAGTCCTGGACATAAGAGGGTGTGTAACAAAGGTGGGGTGTGTGTGGCCTTTATTCACATAGGCAATTTAGGATTAGATTAATGAGGGAACACAACCTGTTACATCCTATAGAAATGTTAATAGCCATATCCTGTAGCCATTTGTGTAACTATGCACTCACACTCTTAGTACATGACCCTTACCCAAAACTTGTTTGTCCAGGTACAGGATACCAATTCTGCAGGGAGAGAGCGGCAAAGGCCAAATGACCCCTGTAGGGCTACAGGTTGCCCTGACAACCTTAATATGACACCAGGGGGCATTGTATCGGTTCACCCCCACCCTGCTTTGGTTATTTCCATGACACCAACCTTTACAGAGTACACAGATTTATATTGAAACATTAACAGTATAGCAAAAGTACACAATCTGGTCTAGGTTAGTGCTGGGAGGTTAGCAACATCAGGGCAGTGCCCCCCCCACTTCAGCTCTTAAAGGGCCAGTCCTGCCAATTGAATTTACATGTAAAAAGTGATTGCTCTAGCTCATTTAGGGAAGGATAAGTGATAAAATACCTCATGGTCCTGCCGTTCCATGACATTAACATATCTTATTGATAAAAAAATAATGAACCCCCTAAAAATTAAAGTAATGTTATTACAAGTGTCAACAGAATAAATTGAGGAAAAGCAATTGGTCTTCAAATAAATGCAATATGGCACTGTAATATCAGGAGCAGATTATTATTATTATCTTTATTTGTAACGCGCCATAATATTCCGTAGAACTATACAGGGGTTAAGTACATGGCAACAACAGAATTAACACATTACAAATAATGGATGGCCCTGTTTTTGAGCTTCGAATCAAACGTACATAGTGCTTGTTTCCAAAGCACCGATACAGGATTGAAAACTCGCAAACTTACAATCTAAAGGTGGTTATTGGTTTGCAACTGACCAATTAAAACACATGTACTAGTCTAAATAGCTCATATAGATTTGTATTAAAGGGACACCGTAAAGGTTCAAAATATAGTTTTGTTAAAAGACTGAGTAAACTAGACACTTTCGGAAAACAATAAAGTTATCCCTCAGGGCAGGGGCAGAGTTACCAGTGGTTGCTGAAGGTCTTTCTGGACCTGTTAGTAATGTATTTTTTGTTAATTGTTTATCAAACTTACACATTTATAAAAAATAACATATAATATTTAGACACATATTTACTATTTGTTATGCTTTTTTATTAATATATTATATATGTCACACAATTTTTGTAATACTACTGCATTTACAAACCAGCTAAATGACGCTCATGGGCCCTGATGCTCTATGTACCGTAGTTTGGGACCCCCTGCGATAGAGTGTTTTGTAGTTTACTTAATAAATCTCTGCAAGTTTTCTTTCTCCTAAAATATTAGTGAAAACAGCTGAGAAGAAATGAGGGTTAGAAAGATGAATATGATTAGCTGGGAAAGAGATGTTTGTCCAAGTGGGGCTGTAAGGGGAGAAATAATTTTCTTTTGAATGTTATCTGTTCCTTCAAAAGAGGTATGGGACTGTGTCATTTTAGTTGTCCATGGTCATCCTGATTTTGTCCAAGAAGTCTTCTTCTGGGTCAGTGAGAGGGAAGGGGTATGGTATAAATTTGAATCTTATCCAGTGATCAAACCATGGATGTGGACTTCTAATTGTTTCCTCCTCCCGCGCTTCCCCCCAACTGATAGCTGCAAGCACACAGCCCCATCAAGCAGCTCAGATAGTTACTGAATTAAAGGCTGTGCTCAACTCTATTTCTTCAAAAGAGTATGATATACGTATAGGGCTTTAAAGATAAGATTGAAAACATTTGTAACAAATTGTCCTCTCAGCAGCTCACACATCTTCCTTTTCTCAACTAATCAACAACACCCAGCCTTCACCCTTTCCCATTCCCACATATACTATGGACTCCTTAAACCTTGTAACTGAGGATGAAGTCTCCAATCTATTATCAATCTCTCGCATCACCTCTCTTTCATAGCCTCCAGAATAACATTTAAAATCATGACCCTGGTATGCTGGAGCTAGACGTGTTTAGTGTGAGCTCCTGCTTAAAGCACTAAAAGTGGGCTTATAAATTGCCCTAGTTATCATAACTAAACTGCACACCCTGAAAACAACTGGGGGAAGAAGAGGGGGGACCCATTTCCCCCGTGGGACCCTCAAAAGATACCCCTGGAGGCACAGCTGCAGAGAAACCTGCACCCAGCCAGCTCACTAGAAGACTGCCTTCCTGCAGGGACTTACCGGGAGGTGAGAGCTTCAGAGGCCCTGCGCCTGCTACAGGCACCCTTTGCCAGAAACTGCAACACTGCAGAAGGGCCTGGTCAGAGCAACACAGGAGGCAGTGAGAGCTACAGAGACCCCAAGATCGGGTGGCGGCCATCTTGGATTTGCATGAGGCAAGGTCTGAGGTGGAGGCCCAGGCCCCTGTGGGTGCACAGGATCACCTCAGGAGCTTTACCCATTAACCCTGTGACCCTAGGCCTGGAGACCCAACTGTAAAGTGAGTACTGGTTGTGCTGGAGGAAAGAAGCAGGAAGATAGAGGGTGGCTATATCTTTACCTGCATTAGGGGGGTCAGAGAGGCCCTTGCTGTTGGAGTGTCACTCCTGCAAAAAAGAGCTCTGAGGCGGCCATTTTAGGGGCATAGGACAGGACTGTGCACACAGAAGAAGGGATACATGTCAGCCCTAACCCCATCTCCTCCACAAGTATAAAACAAGCACAACACTGTTTATAATACACCCCTCATCTAACTAGCCTGCTATCCTTAACAAACAAGGAAAGCCCACACTGAACTTAGGGTACTTAAACCTTTGAGAAAACTGGAATTATAAAGACTCACTATTCAACTTACACACCAACAGATAAGGCTGGATTGCATCCTTCTTACCTTTATTCTGGCAGCCCTGCGAATCAGGGCCCCATATGTGAGAAACTGGCATATGTAACACTGACTCTATGCAACTGGCAGACAGAGAATGGAGGCTCACTGACACCTAGTGGACAGAAACGATTCAACACTATTCCCCAAAGCACTCCAACTGTCAAGCAGGGGTATTACACAAAGGTAAAAGTGGAAACATAGATCAGTAAAGAGGAAGGGTTTACTCTACAATCTACCCTGCAAAGAAAAGCCCCTCAAACACTCCCTAAAGGACGGACCCTGCCCAAGACAAAACACAGGTGGCACTCAACACAAAAAAACAGAGACAGCAAACAGAACCACTATATGTAAACCTTGAAATGGCGAGAAATCCCTGACCGCCCCCTTCGTCACAAATGAGGGGTCAACTCTCTAAAAGCCATGCACGATAGACCACAAGCAACCAAAGACCATGACTAAAATGTGATTTGCATTAAACCCATTCATTTATCTGCACCACCACTTTGATCCCTCAGCAACTGCTACTGACCATCAGCCACAGACTGCCCACGCAATAGTAACTTTAATCCTTGGGCTTCAACATGGGGAAATGCAAAAAAGGCACTGCAACCAGAAGGATCACAGATCATTTTAAAACCCCAGAAACCGCCCAAGAAGTGAACTCAGAGCACTCAGACAACTCTGAGGACCAGGAGGACCTGGGTGCAACCCAAAGCAACATGGACCTCTCACCGAGATCCATAGCCCTGATAGAACGAATGTTCCAGGCATATACTGAAAAGACTGTGAATGCTATCAGAAAGGACATAAATGACCTGGGTCAGAGAACCCACCTTCTGGAAGAAATGGTAGACCAGATTGCTGAAGCCCAGGAGAGGGACAGAGCGCTACACTCGCAGACCTACTCCAGAGTGGAAACCCTCAAAGATAAATTTGAGGACCTAGAAAACAGGTTGCGCCGCCATAATTTAAGACTGAAAGGGATTCCGAAGGCAGTACAAGACCTGAGGCCTTACCTGAAAGACACCATCAAGGGCATTATTCCGGAAATACCAGAGTCAGTATGGGAGATAGAGAGGGCCCACAGAGCTCTAGGGGCACCCAGAAACCCAGACGTACCGAAAGATGTGATCATTAGATTCCTGAGACAACAAGCCAGGGACCTGATCCTGGCGGCAGCCAGAAAAAAGCAGAACATCAGGGGCCCAGACAATGCAACAATACTGCTGTTCGCAGATCTTTCTCCGATCACACTGACCAGGCGCAGGGAAATGAAGCCAGCCCTAGAGATTCTGAACACACATAAAATCCCATATAGATGGGGATTTCCATTTGTGGTATCTTTTCAACATAAGGGCAAGATGTACTCAGCCCGCTCCCTGGAGGAATGCCGCTCTCACCTCACTACTATCGGACTTGCACCTAATCCACCGAACAATGCAGAGAGGGATCACAGACGAAACAATACTACTGCGCCCACCAAACAGTGGACTAAAGTACAGAATAAAGGCAATCAGAGCTCTTCCCCAAATTCGGGGGAAACGCCTACGAGCCACAAGTCCACTACTAGAACTGGGCAGATACCTGAAGGCGCCCTTAGAGCTACCTGAAGTACCATACCAATCGGACTAATTTAAAAAGGGTTTAATCATTCATGATTTGTTGTTGAATTTAAGGCTAATTTGTATCAGATTTATCTTTTGTCATTTTAAGCACAGTTCAAAAGTCATTGCTGGTTGTTACTGTTCCTTACAAATGTCTTAGCCTGAGAATATAGCTACAAAACTTCCCATAACTAGACTTGAAAAGAAGACAACACTGACACTCACCAAACTTAAGATCAGAAAAGAACTCCAAAGACTAGAGAGACATAACCAGACTAACCCCTCTCCTCAAACAAGACATCAAATAGATAGATGTAGATTGGAATTCGACAATGCTCTCTCAATGCGGGCAGACAAAGCACTGAGGCGCACCACCCACCTATACTATACGAAGGCGAACAAACCTAGCTCCCTTCTAGCTAGGAGACTGAACCCTAGACCCCTTCAGCAAAAAGTTTTAAAGCTTAACACCGCAAATGGGTATCCCTCAGTAAGCCAAACAGAAATTAAACAGACCTTTGCGGCTTTCTATCAAAAAATCTATGCTGCAACTATCCTACAAGGCCCAGATGAGACCCAATCCTATCTGACATCTTTAGATCTACCCAAGGCCACGGAACAGGACATAAGCATGCTTAACTCTGACAGATGGGTTCCCAAACTCCTACTATAAAACATATGCCTGGCTTCTAGCCCCCTATCTATGCAGGCTTTTCAACTCCATTCTGAATGGAGAAGCCATGCCACCTGAACTCAATAGGGCTGACTTGGTGGTGTTCCCTAAGGAGGGCAGGGACCCCCTGGAGGCCAAAAACTACCGCCCAATATCCCTCCTAAACGGCGATGTTAAGATGCTAGCAAAGATAATGGCGGACAGGATCTCCAAGTTCCTACCGGAACTAGTACATAAAGACCAGACGGGCTTTATCCCATTCAGACAAGCAGCAGACAATCTTAGACGAACTTTAAATGTACTACATCTGGCGCAAAGGGATGGTATCCCGCTTTGTGTCTTGGCCCTTGACATTGAAAAGGCCTTTGACACGGTAGAGTGGCCCTACTTACACGCGACACTGGCCAAATTTGGCTTCAAAGGACGCTTCATAAATCTGCTACGCTCTTATTATCATCTGCCCCAGGCGGCTCTAAAACTACCAGGGCCAAACAGGGAGAGGAACAAGAAAGGGGTGCCTCCTGTCTCCATTACTCTTTGCGCTGGCCATGGAACCTTTGGCCCAAAAAATCAGATGCACCGCAAACATAAGGGGCCTGAGAATCGGCCTCCAAGACCTCAAATGCTCCCTGTTTGCGGATGACCTCCTATGCACTCTGACATACCCCAAGAGCTCGATCCCGGCCTTGCTGACGGTATTACGTGACTTTGGGGAGATATCGGGGCTAAAAATGAACCTGGAGAAAACCGAGGCCTTAGATGTAGGAATACCATTGACAGATCTTACAGAATTGCAAAGGACTTATAACTTTTCCTGGCCAAAAACATCAATCAAATATCTAGGGGTTCATATTACAAGGAGGGTAGCGGGAATATACAAAGCAAACTACCCCCCATTGCTTCAGACATTAACAAAGAATATACAAAGCTGGTCAAAGCTAAACATATCATGGACGGGCCGCATCACGGCCATCAAGATGAATATTCTGCCCAAAATATTGTACCTTTTCAGGACCCTTCCCCTACCGCTAGATCTCAAAGATCTAGACAGATTGCAGAATATAATATTTAAATTTATTTGGAGCAATAAAGCCCCACGGATTGCTAGGCAGACGATGAATAAGCACAAAAACCAAGGGGGATTATCCTGCCCAAACCTCAGGCTTTACTACAAAGCAGCCCAGTTGGCCTTCCTGCCACTAACCCACACAAAGACACATCAACCCATATGGGTCTTTATGGAGAACTGGGAACTTAGACCCCACTCCTGGGACACGCTGATCTGGGACCCGGGGATTCATAAAATCAAAAACAATATATATGTACTAGATAAATATGATACAATAAGTATGGCTACTATGAACATTGCATATATTTGCTCACCAATGGTTGAAATGTATTAATCCACTTCTGTTCTGACGCAAACTCCATTTAAAAAAAAGATGTTTTAAAAAAAAAAAAATCATAACCCTAAGCTATAAAGCCCTCAACAATAAGGCTCCAAATGGCTTATGAGTTACAGGCTTCAAAAAAATGACGGCTTTAATGACGGCCATTTATTTCAAGCCTGTAACTCGGAAGCCGTCGGAAGACTGCCAAAATACGCCAGTTAATTACAAAATTAACTTACAACCTCACACACAGCACAGGGGGAGAGGCAGGGAGTCTGTAAGTGAGGTTACAAGCTAATTTGATATTTAATTGGCGTTTTTATGAGGCCCGAAAGTTGCAGGTTGGCAGATGCCTGTAAAGTAGAGGGGGGAGAGACTCGCAATGAGCGCCAAAGGCGCTCATAGCAAGGCACATAAAGTAGAGGGGGGAGAGACTCGCAAAGAGCGCAGATGGTGCTCCTTGCAAGGCCTGCAATGAGCGCTGAAGGCTCTCTAGGCGAGGCCCGCAAGTTAGAGGGGGAGAACCTTGCATTGTGTGGCAAACAGCATTGGCAGGCTTCAAATTTTATTCCCGTACTTTTTGACGGGCAAGTTGCTAGTATAAGATAATAATAATAAAAATAATAGGGCTACAGTATCCCTTTAGGATTTTGACTTGCAGGTCTTCAGTCCCCTACATGGTTTTAGTAATTGAGCTTTATGATGTCATTCATTGTGCTGTTATATCCATATACCAAGGAATACTAGAGATGGCCGATTAGTGTCCAGGGTTGGTTGTTTATATCTTGGGGAAGGTGACAGAACAAATCTGGATTTCTGTACTCATAATAAAGTCTTTAAAAATTCAGATTGTACAAAAAAATATGTCCATGGCTTGCAGTACTACTAATACTGTTACCTTGGTACATACTTGAAAAAAAAGTGTATTTTTCTTGAACTGCAGTGGTCCTTCAACTTACTAGGTGCCTCTGTCTCACTTGGCAAATCTTAGTTCTGTGAACTCCCTAGAACAGTACTCTGAGAACCATGCAGGGAGAATTGTGCAAGTTGTTGTTAGTTTGTATGTAGTGCAGCATGCTTTGTAAAGAAAAGAGGAAATTATTTAATAAGTAGCACAGATCTGCTAATCAGAAAAGGAGCTATTTTATTCCCATCACCGGCAAGGGGCTGTGTGTAAAGTATGATGGAAGTCTTAAAGTGTAAAAACATGGCGCCCCCTGCAGGCAGACACCCCTAGGCACTTGTCTATTGTTCCTACCGGTAAATCTAGGCCTGGCCATGAGTCACCTAAATAAAGATTTTCTCTAAAATACTTTTATGTTCAAGTCTTGCATACCATCTTTTTTTTATTTTTTACATTTTTCACAAATATGTGGCGTTACCATACTACAGTGGTCTTTTACGTTCTGAATGGAGCACTCTCCTACATACCCCCTCAGATTATTGATAGATATAGTAAGGGGTAAAGGTCAGGAGGAAGCTGCTAATAATCAGTCATTTGGGGTAATAATAAGTAGAACAAAAAGTAAAGATGGAGATGAACAAGTAAAATGAGTGTTGATGCACAGAGATAATTTCTAGAATCTGTAAATTGCTGCATATTAAGTGACTCATATTTTATGACCAGCTTCTAAATTTATTCTGGAATCTAAATGTTGGATGTTTTTGTTCTCCCTTGTGTATATGTGTGTATAGGAGCCTGTATTTTCAGGGCACTATATGATGAGTTGTCTAATGGCTGCTCCTATCACAAGGCTGAGATGGGCCATCCGGGTAACAAACACTTCTTACATCAGAGACATGTCATAGTAGGTGATGTCACAGAGCCCCAGAGCCCTATATAAGAAGCTATGCTGAGAGGTAAAATCATTCACAACATAAATTTCAAGAGATGAACAGCTTATTAATCATGTTCCTGTGTCCTATAAACATGTCTATAAGAAGCCTCAAAGGAAGAAACTCTGCCTTGCACACAGAGACTGAGAGATTACATAGATAAAGGTAAGGTTTAATAACTTGGGGATTAGATTGATTGTACAGACAGATAAGTAGATTAATACCATTTGAAGTACTAT
The DNA here is from genome assembly GCA_027410445.1 of Discoglossus pictus. Taxonomy (NCBI): domain Eukaryota; kingdom Metazoa; phylum Chordata; class Amphibia; order Anura; family Alytidae; genus Discoglossus; species Discoglossus pictus. The sequence goes on along the minus strand of CM050165.1, from coordinate 103,592,881 downwards.
ACTAACTTTCTAGTTTTAGTAGAAGCATAACAAATGTGTAATCTGTTATGTTACTTTTCTTGAAACGATGTAGGATTATGTTGGTATAACCATCACAAGTCCCATGTATTTACTGTATCCCTTGCATTCTTCTGCAGAAAATGGTAGCCCGGTATAACAATACAGTAAATAATAATTAATTTCACCTGTGAGGAGATAGGAGGACTATGATGTGAGTATAGAATTTATGTGTAAGTATAGTATAGAGTGTAAGGGCCTCATTCAAATGTGATTTGGCCAATTGAATAGGGCTCTATATAAGCACATAGCATATTTTTTTATAGAAGTTTTTAGTTAGTGAAGACCTTGCATTTTCACTAACTAAAAACTGTAAAAAAATATGCTATTGCTTATATAGAGCCCTATTCAACCAGGGACAGTTACCCGCGCAGTTCCTTGTGTATCACTGTATATGTATATAAAACATTATATGTCACAATATATGGCACCACAAAGCCCAGTTACTATAAAGATGTAGGGACAGAATAATCAGTCATTGACTTAGTTGTATATCTGCTTTATCAACAGAAAGGGACTTTGTAGACCTAGATTATCAGAAGCTCTTCACAGGAAGAAGGAAGGTTACCCCATTTTCTTCTCATTCAATGTCACATCTAAGTTTAAGAATAAGTGACGTGCTCTCCCACTACAGTACGTAGACATGTAAAATTGAAAAGCTATTTTTGTGCCTAAATATTATATCTTATTGTTTATAAGTGTGTAAGCTTCATTGATAAACAATTAACCAAAAATACATTATTAGGAGGTCCAGAAAGACCTTAAACACCCCAGTGATCCACAGGACTTTCAGCAATTTTTCAAATATTTTGCTCATTGTCAAGTGTAGATTTTAACAATAGCGTGCTCTTTAAAACCCAGAACTTCAGAAGTGACAGTGACCTCTATATTAGGGAATTGGAAATATAAGATGACTAATTTGTCCGTCTCCATGACAGATCAAAGACCCCCTTCCCTTCAGAAACATGACAAATGTTCTCAAATGTTGTTTCAAAATATCGTTCTTCTTTGTTTTTTTTTCTCTACAGAACTGGACCCCAAGACTTAACAAGAAACCCAACCCAAATGGAACAGAATCCTAGAATATTCTCTAAATGCTCTGACATTGAATGAAGCATTGAAATGATAAGAGCAAAAATATTTAAGAACATTTGGAGATATCCACAATTTCTTCCTCCTTACCCTATTGTGTCACTTTTCCCATCTCCTTTAGACTGTAAGCTCCCGGGAGCAGGGTCGTCAGTTCCTCATGTGTCTGTTTGTCTGTCCTTTGTGGTGCAGGGTACCCCTTGTAAATAGTTATTAGTCTCATGTGTTTATCGTACCACTTACAATTTTCTGCATTTGTATTGAACGCTGTAAAATACTACATCTTAACAATGTCGCCCAATCTATGGATATAAATGAGGAATAATTTTGTCTGTAAGGCGATAAGACCGTGAGGTGAGCATATCATTTTTCTTCAATTTATTTAAGTGTGACTATACAGACTTTTGTATACAGACCTGCCTTTTAATTAGCATGTCAGGCGAGCAATTGAGTGACAGATATCTTAATCAGTATCAGAGTTGTGCAGTCAACTTCACCAAGAAATAAATAACAAACTCTGGACATTAACCTCCCTGTTGTAGTCTCTTGTATACCATAGTGTATGGATATACAAGTACCATATGTCACAATGGATGACATCATAAAGCACAGTTACTAAAAAGATGTAGGGACTAAGGTTTGTGAGTTAATATCAAGGTATACTCCTGACCCTATATTAACATTACTCTTTTGAAGAAATAGACTTGGTCACATATCCTTTGTGCAATCATTCTTTAGTGGGGGCAGTCAGTGTCTTGTTAGTATAACTGCTTTCTCAGTAGGGAGGGACTTTGTAGACTTCTCTTTCCATTAGTCCTGCTTTGTAGACTTATATTTCCATTACTCCTGCTGTTGTAAGCACGTTACACTAAGGATTGCCACATTTGTTTCTGCATTCAATGTTTATTGCCAGTTGAAGAAAAATGTAAACAGAAATAAAGATGGTGGCTCTCACTATAGTAATACTACTGCATGTATTAAGAAGCTATTTTTTATACTTTCTGTCTGTGCTCATACAACACACCCTTCTCTTCTGTAACATAAGAAATTGCTCTTTGTTTCACTTCTCTACAGATCTGCAACCCAAGACTCACAAGAAATTTAAACCAAATGGAACTGAATTTAGCTTTCATACAATCACTGAGACCTAGAGACTCTACATTGGGCCAGTGAAACTGAGACCTAGAGACTCTACATTGGGTCAGTGATATGCTGCTGCCCAAGTTAAAGACAGATACTGTCCTAGAGGAAAAACACAAGCTCACAACTCTTAACTTGCTATGTGAAGAGAAATCCCAAACAGTATTAAATATTGGAAGAAACCACTCGCCACCTGTCCCAGTGTGTCCTGACTGGAACATAGTCCATCAGTCTTCTTAACTTGCTTTGTGAAGAGAAATCCAAAACAGTATTAAATATTGGAAGAAACCACTGCCAGTGTGTCCTGACTGGATAATTGTCCATCAGACTTCTCACCCTCTTGTGTCACTTCCCCATCTCCTTTAGACTGTAAGCTCTCGGGAGCAGGGTCGTTAATTCCTCATGTGTCAGACTGTCTGTCTTGTCCATTGTCGTGCAGGGTACCCCATGTAAATAGTTATGTGTGTCTTGTGTTTATCCCTTATTATTTCTGCAACATTTATAAAGAACACTATGGAATACATTAGCGAATACATTGTCATCTTCTATAGTTATCTCTCCTGAGCAGAGGCACCTGAACGTATTACTCTGTAGTACTCTGTATCAGAGACTTTGTCTTGTTAGAAAAAGTCATATTGATGATGCACTTTGTAATTTGATTGGTCAATAAATACAAGTCAAGTTTTAGCTCTGTGATTTTATCTTTATTTCCTTGTAAACATATCTCAGACATCTTGAACTCCATGAAGTGTTTGGTTTTTCTATGTCTACTGGAGACTGTTCTACTCTACTCTCTACTGGTCAAGAGAATTAAAGAACTAAACAATAGTGGCAAAACTTTTTTTTAAATCCAGTGGGCACCAGACTAGAAACTAATCATAGCCTGCACAGTGCTGGCATATACAGATAGATATAGCAAGTTTCATATAGTCTCCTCCACATTAGAGATATATAGTCATATAGCCCTTCACAGTACTGGTATATAAAGATATAGCAATTTCCAATATAGTCTTCTACATATTAGAGCTATATAGCCATCCATAACAAGTATATAAACATAGTAAACTTCATATAGCATATTACAAACATATAAAAATATAGCAAGCTCCTTTTTGCTCTGCATTTTATAATTACTTGATATATAACGAATATAGCAAGCTCCATATAGCCTTGCACATAGCACTTAATGAATGTTCCTCATCTCTATCCATCCTCCTCATGTCAATTTCTTCTAGGCATGCAGAATGGTGGTGGAGAGAAGGGTAAAGTGGCTAGGAACCAACAAACACTCCACCAAGGCTAGATTATGAATGCATAATTGAACCATGTTTAACATTAGTGTGTAAAAGCATTAGCATTCTTACTACTTAACTACATAATAACATAGCTCTGGGGCGCCTTTGGCTCTGAAACCCCCCAATGGGGGTGTCTGTTTCTTCAACCCTCCCCAAAATGAGTGTGGGCTCTCTATGTCATCCAGTCAGCTGTCAAATACCCCTCTACAACTAGTGCCAGCAAACACAAGGTGGGAGGTGGGAGGTAATTGAGATAATTAAGAAGAGCACTGGGTGAGTTAGAGCAAGGACAAAGGGGGGGGGGGGGGCTCAGTTATAAGTAGAGATTCATCTTTCTAAAAGCATAAAACAAAAGAAAAATATGCCTCTTACCATAGAGGCAGAAATGGGTACAGAGCCAGGGGCAGAGCTACCACCACTGGGTGGTGCACCTTTTCTGAGGACCTCCTGCAGCTCTCTCTTGCACCTGGTGGTCCTTCCAGCCCTCTCTGGCCCTCCAGCGGCTTTCTCTGGCCACTTGAAATACTCATGGCCCTCTCTTGCCCCACCCATGTTAATTCTCAAATGGCCCTCTACATCTTCCGCAGCTTCCTTCACAGTCCACTCCCTGAGCCCACTTCCCCCAGTGGCTCCATGAGTCCGCATCCTCTCTTCTTTCTCCTCTCCTTTTAACTCTCTTCTATTTTATTCCATCCTCTTTCTCCAATGTTCTCTCTCACTGCAACTCTCTCCCACTCATCTCTTCTTCTTTCCACTTTTTTCTCACTTTCTCCCCATTCCTTCTACCAATCCCCTGTCTTTTCACCTTTCCACCTCTTCCTCATCTTACCTGCCTCTACTTCTCTGTCTCCCTTTCTCTCCCTTCTCTTTAATTACTCTTCCCCTCTTTCCTCTGTCCTCCCTTCTCTTTCATTTCTCATCCCCTCTTTTCTCTGTCCTCCTTTTCTCCCACTTTACTCTTTCTCTCCTTGACTTCTCCACCTCACAATGTCCTTTCCACCTCTCTCTCATTTTTCTCTCTCTTCCTTCACTTTATCAATCCTGCTTCAATTTCTCTTATTCTTCCTTTTCTCTTCCCCTTCTCTCCCACACTCTCCCAATCACATCCATTTTCTCTATCCAGTCTATCTCTTGTCCTGTCCTCACATGGTGAGAGGGGGCTCAGATTTTTCTTTTGCATTGGGGCCCTCCATTCACTAGCTTCCCCAAAGCCTCAGGGAGCACTTTGCAAATATTGACACTTCCTACTTCTCTCCTCTCCTTCCAATTCTATCTCTCTCTCCCTACCCCTTTATCCTTGTCTCTTCCACTAACTTTCTATCATTCCCTATTTGTCTTTTCCTCCTTTTATCTTCTAATATCTATCTTATTTTCCGTGTCCATCTATCTTGTCTCCCGTGTCACTCCTTTCCTTCTCCCCTTACACCTTATGTCTTTCTCCACCTTTTTCTTTCTCCCTTCCCCTCTGCTCACATGTCTCTGTTCCTCTTCTCTCTTGCTTCAACACTATTTCTCCACCTTCTCTCACTCTATCTCTCCCTTAGTTTTATGTCTCTTATCCCCTCTTCTCCCATATCAATTCTTTCTACTCAGTCTCTATATCCTCTCTTGTCTCATCACTTCTGGCCATCTCTTTTGTTTCTCTCTCCCTCGCTCTCTATCCTTATGTCTCACTTCTACTTCTCTCTCTCCCTATTCTATCTCTCTCTTCTATTTCATTCCTCCACCCTGCTTGACCCCACCTGTCTATCTTCCTCTGAGCTCATTCTTCTTTGTCTCCCTTCCTTTCTGCCCATCTCTTCCATTTCACACTCTCTTCCCTTATGACTCATTAACCGATTCTTTCGCTCCCCTTTTCTTTATGTCTCTTCACTCTGTCTGTACTTCTTCTATCTATCCCTTTTGCATTATCTATTTTCCCTCTTCTCTGCCCCTCTATCTCTTTCATTCCTCATTAACTGTCTTAAAAATACAAGTTCAAATAGTTATAATAATTTAAAACTTTATATAATGGGACATATAAATATTTAATAGAACTTTTCATTTTGCAAGTGTGACTTGTACCACTATAGTATTCTTTTAATCGGGGAATTAGGAATATACAGTGATAGGACGTAAAGAAATGGTGATGTGACAATATTAGCAGGAGAACATTTGCCATGTGCTATGATACATGATTTTCTCAAGAGGAAAATACATGGCCACATTAGAAGCCCTCTCCTCAGCTCCTTTTCACATCTTTTGTTGTCTCCTACTCCTTCTCTTACTCCTTTCTTTGCTGCCTTTCTACAATCGTGTGGCCTCCATTCATTTGAGCAAATTGTAGTTACAAGAGCCCGTAATGAAGCCCGTAAAATTATTTGCTATTCAATTGGATTCTTTTAGCTACCCACAAACAATTTGCGGGTTATAGGCAGAAAATCCCTGTGGTTGTCGAAGTCGTAACTCCAACCCATCTAAGCCTTTGATCTTTCAAGCATGTAAATGTTGCAATCGCAAATCGCTATTCAATTGCTACAATTCCTCAAGCCCGCAATTGTTTTCACACCTGTAAATGGCAAATGTAGAAGAAAATCCTATGAGTACCAGATAGGAGTCGCAAGAGGGTTAAACACCTGTTCATAGCACTGCAAATAAAAAATCTATACTGCCCTTTAAAAGATGGGGAAAGCAGTAAAAGACATTAGAGAATAACATTATTAGAATAACAGTCTCAAGCTCGCAAATCTGCAATAAAATATTAATTATTTTACTTTTTATTTTCGTGTTATATCAGTCTCGGTAATCAAGGCGTTAATACATATCAGTCCACCCACATGAACTAGAACAGTATCGTCATTCATTTTTATTAATTTGGCATTGCTGGATCGCGAGTCTGATCGCATATTGAACTTATAAATGCTAATTGATTGTGGTTTAATCTCCATGTTTTACTGCTGTCATGATAACGGTCTCAGGAATCCGATCTCCAGTATCTGGGGACAAAACGCACCAGGAGAACAGGCAGAGGAGAATATTGTCAAGGAAGATATTGCCAGGTCAGTGGTCGCAGAAGGAGACAAGGTGGTCTTCAGGTCTATGGGAATTGCAGGCAGTGTTTTTAGTGTTTCAGACAAGATATTTAAGTGACAGATAAGAGTGCAGTCAGACATCTCTATGGTAGCATTCATCAACAGACAAGGAGATATGAAAAATCAGCCATTGCAGAAGCTGACAGCAAGAATAATGGCCGGGGTAGAGAGGAACCTAGCAGATCTGTCAGCAGTGCATATAAAAGGCAAGATGGTGTGGTAGCAGATTTCCTTAGCTGAACACTGATGCTTCTGGAAGAATAGGAACTGAACCAAGATGTACTCCATCACTGGGGAAGACCACAGGTGGATTTAATGGCGATTGTCATTAACAGGAAGGTGGAAGACTTCATGTCCTTACAGGTGCAGGGCATAAAAGTATTTTCTGTAACAACTTCTGGCTAAGCTATGCTAGTCTGAAGATTTGTTTGTGCCACATGGAATCTCAGGCTTTCTAATAGGGCAGTTTTTATGACTTGGACCCTTAGATGGGTTCTGAAATCTTTAATCAGAGCTCCCTTTGAGCCTTCGGAGGGAGGAGTGCACACTCTCAAGACATTGCTTTTGCTATAATTTAAATCAGCGGGCAGGATAAGAAAGATTCTGGTGCTTTCAAGTGTATAACTCTTTTTGATAATATAAGAACAAGCGATCTGGCTGAGGTTTCCTCCAGAATTCAGACTGAAAGTTTTCATTGATTTTCATAGACATCAGGATATAGTCTTACAGCCTTATTAAATTGCGATTCGGTAAATTTAAAAGTGCTCTATTTAAGCACACAGCATATTTGTTTACAGAAGTTTTTAGTTAGTGAAGACCTTGCTTTTGGATAGAAGTTCACTAACTTAAAAACTTCTGTAAAAAAAATAGGCTGTGTACTTAAATAGAGCCATTTTAAATTTACTGAATCGCAATTTAATAGGGCTGATAGTCTTTTTTCCTCAACCAAAACAAATTTTGATTTTTCAATACAATGGATGTAAAGAGAGGAACTTAGAAAGTCCAACTGTTTGTCGCATTCCCTGGACCAAAGACAAATTGACAAGTGTCAAAACCCAAAACCAACATTTTCCAGATGTCTTCTCTTAACAATTTTGAAGACTTATCAAAGTTTGGCAGAGGAACCTCAGAAGGAAGTAAGCACATATTCCACAAGAACAGAGGCAACTCGGCCAAACCGCAACTTTCGTGCCCTGCAATGAGTGCCTTTGGCGCTCATTGCGAGCCTCTCCCCCTCTCTACTTTCCAGACCATTGCCTCTCCCCACTCTCTCCCTCCCATGTTTCTTTGCCCCCTCTCCCTTCCCTGGGTCCCCCCCCCCATCTCCCTTCCCTGTGTCTCTTTCTCCCCCTCTCTCACCCCTGTGTCTTGTTCCCCCCCTCTACCTCCCCTGTGTACCTTCCCTGTGTCTGTTACCACCCTACGCTGTCTCTTTCTCCCTCCTCTGTGCTCCTGTTTGTATTTACAGGTGTGAAACCATTTGCGTCCTTGGAAAATTGTTCATTTTTCCCAAGCCGTGTTTCCGAATTACGGCGTTGAAAAAAAATTACAGCTTTACAGCCGCCATTTTCTTCCTTGCTTAGCAGTTTTCAAACCTCCCAAAAACGCCAACTGAATATCAAATTAGCTTGCAATCTCACTTACAGGCACTAAATATCAAATTAACCTGCAACCTAACTTACAGGCTCCCTGCCTCTCCCCCTGTGCTGTGTGTAAGGCTGTAAGTATTTTTTTTAATTAACTGCCGTCTTTTGGCGGTCTTCCGACGGCTATCTAGTTAAGGGCTTGCAAAACATGGCAGCCGTTAAAGTCTTAATTATTTTGAAGCCTGTAACCGTAAGCCGTTTTGTGCCTCTTCCCCCCCCCCTCAAGCCAGTCACGTACCTGCACCTTTGGCGCTCACCTCGGGCCCAGCAATGAGCGCCTTTGGCGCTCATTGCAGCCCCGTCAAGCCAGTCACGGATGGGCCTTGCAATGCGCAACCCTTAATATAGCGTTACCGACAAACTCGCAATTACGACAACTATTATACAGTGGGGGGAAAAGTATTTGATCCCCTGCTGATTTTGAACGTTTGTCCACTGACAAAGAAATGACCAGTCTATAATGGATTCTTTCCACTCCATTTCCATTAAGTAAGAATTGATACATCCTTTATATATGTATGCATAAGTATGGATAAGATAAGGGAAGACTAGATGTTATGGTACTATATAGAAAATATATGTAATACTGAAATATACAAGACATTTTGATGTTAGATATATAAATTGGAATGAAGAAATTCAATGGGGAAAAAAATCATAAGATAGGAGGTATAAGGTTTTAAATATAAAAGAATTGATATTAAAACACTATTGGAAATGTAAAAGTTTTAAAGAATATAAGAAAGGGGAAAAAACAGAATACATAATGTTACTAAGATTGTATAGATAGCACTACCAGAAGCACATAAAGTTTGAGATACCATAAAGAAATTAATTTGGGGGAAAAAATTACAAGATAAGAGGTATAATATTTTGAATATAATAGAAATCATATTAAAACACTATTGGAAATGTAAAGTTTTAAAGAATAAGTCTGACCAACACTTAAAATTATTGGCAACACAATTTTTTTATTTTCTTATTACAAAGATATGAGAGAGAGAACAGTATTTGACCCGTTCAACTTAGTACTTGGTGGCAAAACCCTTGTTGGCAATCACAGAGGTCAGATGTTTCTTGTAGTTGGCCACCAGGTTTGCACACATCTCAGGAGGAATTTTGTGTCACTCCTCTTTGCAGATCCTCTCCAAGTTATTAAGGTTTCAAAGCTGATGTTTGGCAACTAGAGCCTTCAGCTCCCTCCACAGATTTTCTATGGGATTAAGGTCTGGCGACTGGCTAGGCCACTCCAGGACCTTAATGGGCTTCTTCTTGAGCCAATCCTTTGTTGTCTTGCCTGTGTGTTTTGGGTCATTGTCATGCTGGAATACCCATCCATGACCCATTTTCAATGCCCTGGATGAGGGAAGGAGGTTCTCACCCAAGATTTGACGGTATATGGCCTCGCGTCCATTGTCCCTTTGATGCGGTGCAGTTGTCCTGCCCCCTTAGCAGAAAAACATCTTCAAAGCATAATGTTTCCACCTCCATGTTTGACGGTGGGGATGGTGTTCTTGGGGTCATAGGCAGCATTCTTCCTCCTCCAAACACGGCGAGTTGAGTTGATGCCAAAGAGCTTGATTTTGGTCTCATCTGACCACAACACTTCTCCTCTGAATCATTCAGATGTTCCTTCGCAATCTTCAGCTGGGCCTGTACATGTGCTTTCTTGAGGAGGGGGACCTTGCGGGCACTGCAGGATTTCAGTCCTTCATGGTGTAGTGTGTTACCAATTGTTTTCTTGATGACTATGGTCCCAGCTGCCTTGAGATCATTAACAAGATCCTCCCTTGTAGTTCTGGGCTGATTCCTCACCGTTCTCATGATCATTAAAACTCCACGAGGTGAGATCTTGCATGGAGCATCAGACCGAGAGAGACTGGCAGTTATTTTGTGTTTCTTCCATTAGCAAATAATCACACCAACTGTTGTCACCTTCTCACCAAGCTGCTTGGCGATGGTCTTGTAGCCCATTTCAGCCTTGTGTAGGTCTACAATCTTGTCCCTGACATCCTTGGACAGCTCTTTGGTCTCAGCCATGGTGAAGAGCTTTGAATCTGATTGATTGATTGATTTTTATTTGTGGACAGTTGTCTTTTATACAGGTAACAAGCTGTGATTAGGAGCTCTCAGCTCGTTACCTGTATAAAAGATACCTGGGAGCCAGAAATCATGCTGATTGATAAGGGATCAAATACTTATTTCCCTCACTGAACTGCAAATCAATATATAACTTTTCGACATGCGTTTTTCTTTTTTTTTTTTTTTTGTTATTCCGTCTCTCACTGTTAAAATACACCTACCATTAGAATTATAGACTGATCATTTCTTTGTCAGTGGACAAACGATCAAAATCAGCAGGCGTCGTTCGTTTGAATCCCATGCTTTCCATGTGACATTAACCTAAATAGTTTTTTTAAACAAAAGCAAATATGACTTTTTCTAGGCATCTTGAGCTCAATGTATTGCAGTGTAGGCTGTGTTGTGTTCTGTCCAGCTGATAGAATATAATCAAGTAGTTACATATGAGATAACCACTGTCTGATTCAAAGGCTGATTCTAATTAATATCCATTACAACCATGTGGTTCAAAGCTCATTACTCATTCAGGCAGAGGCAACACACTGAAATCCACTGACTTCTATTCACTATAACTCCAAGAGTTCAGCATCCATTCTAAAAACAGTTTTTCACTCTCTGAAGAGAGTGAGACCGGGTGTAATAGGCCTCAACTGCAGAGCACATATAGTGCAGAGCACATATAGTGACTTAAGTGACCCTTTAAGTGTAGCTCAAAGAGCTCTTATATAGAAGCTAAGTGACTGCAGAAAGAATGTACTTCACTCCTGTGTCCAGAATGACATTGGCATTTACAAATATTCTCTGCATAGTTTATGCTCTGCAGTGTACAAAAAAATTGTGGTTTTACATATCTGAGCGGTGGTGCACACTACATTTCTAACAATGTTGTAGATGAATTGGTGACGAAGAGTACCAGCATAAACAGCTGGACAAAGACATCTAGTTTATCAAATTTTTGGCAAGAGGTGTTAAGAATTCGACATGGTATCATTTAGTTTATTATGCATGTCAAGGCAGAGAATACATTAAACACCCACTTTGCTCCAACATGGCTAAAAAGATTAGAATAGCAACTTCCTGTTGTAGTAGCCTATTCAGTGATTTGTATACAAAGTTTAATGGCCACTGAAGTTCAATATTTATAGTATGGAGTTTTAAAAGCCTTCATAATCGGGAAACGTTTTTAGAAACAAAAGAAAATACAGTCTTTATAATATTACTAGCAACTTGCCCGTAAAAAATTAAGCAATCAGGAGGCGTGGCTAACTTCCAGAGCAGAAAGACGTGCTGAACTGCAGCTCTGGACCCATACTGTATATAAAAGGACTTTGGACCTGATTGAAGGGGTCATTTTACTCCTAAGGTATCACTTATAACTCCTAAAGCAATAGGGAGTAAAAATACACCTTAATTGGAACGGAGTCAGGAATCACAACCACGCAGTTGAGGCCTATTACACCTGTTCTGCTGCGGCGGCGGAGCTCGGCGCTTCCCCCTGCGCAGCAAATCCCCAAGGAGACTCAGCCTCACTGAGCTGGACCCAGTAGGAGAGATTAAATGTTGCACAAAACCAGCAACAGTGGCAGTGACCACCGGAGGTAGGAGAGGGGGCCATAGGAACACAAGGGTCCAGGCAAACAATGGCCCAGGGAGAGTGTAAGGCACACAGCAACACAGGAGTGAGGTATTTGCTAAAGCACACCCGGGCCTGGCTGGAGGGCAGAGGCAGAAAAGGCCAGGGAGATCAGGGCCTGTTAACACCTTAAAGCGGGGCACACAGTGACCAATGGATCAGAGGGTGTAATAAATGTAACAGAGACCCACAGAGCACACGTGCAGCCACGCAGCATGTACAAGGTGCAGACATTTTGGGACATTAATAATCTTTATTGGATCTGTCAAGCAGAAAGCTTTTATATTATGTTTCTCATGGGTCACTTCTCAAACCCAGTGGGGGACATTTTGTGAAATTTGGCACCCTTTCAGCCCTTGTGGCTGGGCGGGACCAGAAGCTAGACAGCCATTTTGATTACTCCATAAGCCTGTGTATATGTATAAATATTGTGCTTACCCAATCTGACAACCTCACTGGAAATAATGAACACAGCTTAAATTTTAACCTCATAAGTTAGGTTGCTCTGGTGTCTTGAGGTGCATACAAACAGGAAGCATAACTGCTAGTGCACACTTGATGAGCTAGGCAGAGAATCTACTCAACCCCAGACACATGCATTGCCATCTTGTGGCCTAAACAGGGCAAGCAAGCTTCACAATTACATTACATATACAGAAATATATAAAAATATTTCTTTATTGTTCCTGCCCAAACAGACAAGTTGACAAATCTACAAGTTAAAGTGAACAGAGCTCATGTAAGGACTGTGCTATCAAGTGGAAGCTGTTTGACTCTATAAGAAAATCTTAAGAGGAATCAACTTGAGACATGCACCTATACAGAGCTGCACAGTGAATTAATTAATCTATATGGACAATACCCACCATGCAGTAACTGCAGAGAGGGGAGGGGAGGGGGGGCGGGGAGGGTGCAGTACCAACATCTAGGAAAGACCCCATACAACACAAGGCCCAGCCACAATTCCGTTACAATAAAATGTTAAGTGAAGGATTATCAGCCTTGGGCACACTTATATTTTAATGGTCAGGCCTATCTAAACATCCCTAGATGGGGAGACTCAGCACTATAGCCTATATGGAACAAAACTTAGAACTGCATACTATCTTCAGAATATGCTATGAACCTGGTAAAGCGGTGACAGAGACCTAAGAAAAAAAAGAAAAGACAGAGGTAAAATACGCACTAACAACGCAGATACAACTACGTCTCAGCATACCCACATTTCAACTATAACAGTATATCTGCTCTCAAAAATGAGAAAAAACAAAAATAGTAGATAAAGAAGGAGATTACATCATACTTAACGGAATGGTCCAAAACAAAAGGATCTGCCTAGTAAATGTTTATGCCCCAACGACCTCCGCACACAACACAGTAATTAGACTTCTACATGCACTAATACCAATGGACACAGGTAAAATAATTTTAGGAGGGGATATAAATCTAACTTTTCAACCAACACTAGACAGATCAGAGAACAAAGTAAGCTTGAGATTTGCACAAAAACTCAAAAGAATTAATACGCTTCTCCAGAAAAATAAGTGAAATCGATTCCTGGAGAGGGCATCGTCCCAGTGAAAGGGACTTTTTTCCCCCTACCCATAGCACATACTCCAGAATATATGTTCTTTTAACTGACCCTGGACTATTCAACCATTCCAAAAAAGCCCAGATTATACCTTGTACGTGGTCGGAACACGCAGCTGTAAGCCTTAACATTCACCTGGAAACGGGTTTGAAGAATAGATATAACTGGAGGCTTAACGAATCCTTCAAATCAAATCTGGATATACAATCACAGATCTCAAAAGAAATAACTCAATATTTTGACTTTAACGACATACCTGAAACAGAAATTGTCTGGCTAAATTGTCTGGCTTTGGCTTGCCCATAAGGTGGTTCCATGATTAGACTTACATCATCATACAAAAGAAACCTCCACTTGAAAGAAACTACTCTTCTGCAGGAGTTATATTTATTAGAAAAACAGAATCAATTTAGTTTCTCCCCTGAGGTTAAACTAAAGATCGACAAAACTAGACTAGAAATAGATAACCTTCTGAAAATTAAGACTGAAAAAGCCCTAAGAAAAACACAATACAAATTCTTTAGTCAAGCGAACAAACTTTCCCCTATGCTAGCCAGCAGACTTAGATCTAAACAAGCCCAAAATCAGATATATCGAATCAAAACCATAGATGGTAAAGTCACGTTAAGCAAGACGAAAATACAGGAAATCTTTGTAAATCTATATAAAAAAATATACACATCCAAACCGGAAGCAAAGGCTTTCCAAATTCAAAACTTTCTTAACAATTTGGATCTACCAAAAATTGCAGACCAAGACCTAGAACGATTGAACAAAGATATCACGTTAGAAGAAATTAGCAACACAATTAAAAGTCTGAAATTAGGTAAATCTCCCAGGCCAAACGGCTTTTCTAACATCTATTACAAGACCTTTTCAGAAAGTCTGGTTCCTTACTTGGCAAAGTTATACAACTCTATTTTAAGAGGGGAACAAGTACCAGCAAAAAATGTTACACCAATTTCTCTACTAAACGGGGATTTGAAAATATTAGCAAAGATTATGGCCGCTAGGTTTTCAAGTTTTCTCCCTGGATCAGGTTGGCTTTGTACCGTTTAAACAGGCGGGGGATAATATAAGAAGAGTGCTGAATGTGCTACACATAGCAAAAACACAAAATAAACCTATATGTACTGTAGCACTTAGAAAAAGCTTTTGACTCTCTAGAGTGGGGATACTTGAGGGCGATTCTGAACAAGATGGGCATTGGGGGAAACTTTATAAATATATTTAACTCCCTTTATAACAATCCAAAAGCCTATGTTAAATTACAAGGGGAAAGAAAAAATATTATTAACATTCAAAGGGGAAAGAGGCAGGGGTGCCCCCTATCCCCATTGCTTTTCGCACTCAAGATTGAACCCCTAGCTCAGGCCATCCGGTCATCACCACAGATTCGGGGGGTGCAAGTGGGGCTGCACCAGCTAAAGTGTTGTCTATCCAAGAATTGGAACAACTGAAATGCAAATTTCCATTTGCATAGCCCTCAAGCTACATTTCTTACCTGGGAATAAATCTGACCCCGGACCTGGATGGATTGTACAAAGCCAAATACACACCAATGTTAAAAAACGTTACTTTAGATACAAAAAAGTGGAGCAGATTCCCTTTGTCTTGGACAGGTCGTATCAACGCTATAAAAATTAGCATTTTACTGTGAATTTTATATTTATTTAGATCTCCTCCAATCCCAGTTATTCAAAATGACCTGAATAAGTTTCAAAAACACTTGATGAGATTCATCTGGAACAATAAAAGACTGCGTATACCTCAAACATTGTTATTTAGTTCCACTCGCTCACAAATTTCGGCCAAGTTAAATTACATTAAAATCAACACAAACAAAAGTGTAGCCCTCAATATTACGTTACCCCAAGTTATGAAAGATAACCTAGAGAAGAGCTTTCCCATCAAGTGGGCTCCCAAATATGTAACATATCTAAGAATCAATATCCCAAGATCGATAGGTCTAGTATACGAGGCAAATTTTCCTTGAGTGTTCAGTAGAATCAAAGGGGACATCGAAATCAAGATGAATGTTATCCCAAAAATTATTTACCGATTTAGGACAATCCTGACGCCAATCAACCTAAAAGACCTTAAATTAATGCAAAAAAACACTTTTTAAATTCGTCTGGAACAATAAACAACCAAAAATCCATAGAGCCACGATGTGTGCTCCTAAGCTGAAGGGGGGATTGGCTTTCCCTGATCAAATTAAATATTATAAAGCCACAAGGTTAGCACAAATCACAAATTGGTTCAAGAAAGAGGCCATACCTGTCTGGGTGGAAATTGAGAAACAAATCTTAGAGAACAAACAATGGGTGTTGTCTCATGTCTTATGGCTTAGCATAAATCAGGAACTGCGAACATACGCGTTGCCATCCTGTTTTAACAACTCTGTACAAATTTTGAAAGATATTAATAGAAGGACAAACATTTTAAGTGTAGGCTCCGGTTTAACCCCACTTTGGCAGCCCCACAGGGATCATCAATTCAGTAAGATGGCCCAGATGAAATGATGGATATTTGGGTTTCCTCACAAAGAGGCACAGCAACAACAATATCGGAACTAACCCAGGTGCCCCGTAGAGAGTGGCTTAATCTAAGGGTAGTCAATCAGGCGCTAACTCAGATTGTGAGGACTAATAGACATAATGCTAAATCAATTTTTGAGCCTGTTGCATCAACAATCCTGGAGGTAAGAGTAATATTTCCATCATATATAAACCACACTATCAAGTGCATGGAAATCTGAGTTGCATATATCACTAGATGATAGTCAAAGGGGTAAGATTCTCAAACAAGCTAATAACTCTTCCCTAAATATTACGCTAAAGGAAAATGCTTTTAAAACATTAATGAGGTGGAATCTCACGCTATCGAGACTCCACCTTTCAAACCAATCACTTCTTGATACTTGTCCGATGGGTTGCACAAGCACAGGTACCTTAGTCCACATGCTCTGGTACTGTCCTAAAATCAGACACATGTGGGTGGCAACATATGACTCACTGGAAAACTAAGATTATTTACATGTTGTTTAGAATACGTGAGATTTGCTATATTGTTTGACAAACTCATTGTTTATTTGCTGTCTCTTACAATAATAAGTTAATTTAAAAAACATTGTTATTTAGTGACAGAAATATAGGAGGCTTAGCGTGCCCCAACCTGAGATCTTATTACAATGCAGCCCAGCTGTCCTTTATTCCTCAAGCAAACTCAGTTGAGCACCAACCCTTGTAGGTATTTATAGAGAATCAGCAAATCAAACCCAATAGATGGGACTCTATCATCTGGACTCCTGATATGCCCCTAGACTACATCAAGCATGCCAATCCCATTATTAGACACTCACTCTCCATTTGGAATAGGATCAACAATAAACATAATTTGGTGAATAAAACAACAGGTCTACCTCCCACTCTTACCCATCCCATGATTTGGGACAACTTGGGCGAGACCTCGAGAAACTGGTGGGCGATACACAAGTTGGACAAACTAGGGACATGGGTAGACAACGACCAAATTATACATTTTGTGCAGCTCACTACCAGATTTGACATCCCTTTAAGGGAACACTACAATTTTTGCAAGGTCAAACATTGGGAAGAGGGTCTATCCTAAGGCTAGCTGGTTGTCCACTATGTGTATCAAAGCACCTTTAACTAAAGGAACGCTAAGCATGTTATACGCTTTTTTAAATGCTCCCCCAAGTATAAACCTTCATGTAAAGTAAAATGGGAAGAGGACTTGGGCATCCGATGGGACTCTCACACATGGGAAACAACATGTTTGACTCTTATGAAAGGCCCTCTAAGCTATAGTTTGCAGGAAACATCAATTACAATTCTGCACAGAGCGTATTACACACCAGTTACAATGCATAAAATTAATTCTCAGAATTCCCCCTTATGTTTTAGACAATTCTCTTATTCTGCAATTTTTTTACACACATGGTGGGAGTGTGTGGTGGTTAGATCCATATGGTCAGCTTCTTTAGAATTAGCATCAGAAACTCTGCATACCCCAATTGTTCCCTCAATTGAAACTTAAGTCGATATCAAGAAACCAAAACAAATGGATACAATGCCTAATGACCCCAACAAAGAGTCATATAGCCCCCGAAGTGGAGGTCACCGAATCTGAGGATATAAGAAGTCATTAATAAGTTAAATTACATAATGATTCACGATAGGAGCTTGCATGCTTTAGCCAACACACTCCCCCTATTTGTAGAAATTTGGGGAAACTGGTTACACGCAATTTTGATTATTTGAAGGGGAACCAGACAAAATCAGCAACCAGGAAATATATCAGAGCAGGAATATGGCCCTTACTGGTTGATACTGGGGAACAAAAGGAATACCTGACGTGGGCTGGATGGCTGACTGCATCATGCCCTGAAACGGGGGCAGGTAGGTACGCACTAGTCAAAAAACCTGTGGACTGTCTTTGGGACTTGGAATGGTTAATTGTTTGGTTTTTAGTTGTTTGCTTTCTCCTCTCTCCCCTAGACCTTCAATATCATAAAGGATTCTAAATGTACTCCAACTTATAGAACTACTAATGGGATATAATTCTCCTCATTGTTGATTTATAAACTGCTAAATCTAGTTAGATAGGAAGGTTTACACAAGGGCCATGGTGTGGGCAGTGTAACCAGCGATTAGTTAAAGGAACGAGAGAAGCAATATAAAATTCAAGAAAGTTAAACTATAGGTACAAATTTAAGGAGAGATACTCGCAGAGGAGTTTTAGTATGTTACACTGAGCAATCTAGGTGCTACAAGCTCAAATGGGATCATTGTATGATAGTAAAAAATGATTGAAACTAAAGCAAGCGGGGAAAGAGGGGAGAGGGCAAGTTTGAAGGCTATTGAGGAGATGGCCTAATATTGTGTATTCACAGTTGGAAATCTTAGACATAGGAAAAGAGAAAAAAAAAAAAAAAGACAAACGTTAGATGGGTTAGCATTGACTTTATTCTTTGCATATCACAGACAGGAATCTTACTTGAACAGGATGCATGTAACAATACACTTTCATCTGCGGTTATATTATGAATTGTTGACATAACATCTGTGATTGTCTTTAATAAAAAAAATATTGAAACTAAAAATGGCGGCAATAAAATTTGAAGCCTGGCAATGCTGTTTGCCATACAATGCTTCGCTACTCATTGCAGGCGTCAGCCAACCCGCAACTTTCGGGCATTCAGCGCTCATTGGGAGCATCACCTCACTCTCTCACCCCTGTGTCTCTTTCCCCCATCTCCCACCCCTGTGTCTGTTTCCCCCTCTCTCCCTCCCGTGTATCTTTGACCCCTCTCCCTCCCTTGGGGTTTTCCCCTTATCTCCCCTGTGTCTCTTCCCCCCTCTGTCTCACTCCTGTGTCTCTTTCCCTACCACTCTCTCCCCTTTGTCTCTTTCCACCTTCTCCCCCCTCTCCCTCCTGTGTGTCTTTCTTCCTCCTCTCCCTCCTCTGTGCTCCTGTTTCAATTTACGGGTGTGAAATCATTTGCAGACTTGGGAAATTGATAATTTTCCCCAACTGCAAAATGGGTTTCTGATTTAGGGGCTTGAAAAAAGTTACGACTTTACAGCTGACATTTTTTTCCTCGCCTAGCCGTTCTGAGACCTCCCAAAAACAGCAATTAAATAGCAAATTAACTTGCAACCTCACTTACAGGCTCTCTGTCTCTCCCCCTGTGCTGTGTTTGAGGTTGTAAGTAAATTTTCGAATCAACTGGCTTTTTTCTGGCGGCCTCCGGACGTCTTTCCAGTTATAGGCTTGGAAAAAATGGCGGCAGTTAACCCAGTAATTTTTTTGAAGGCTGTAACTAAGCCAGTCACTTACGGGCCTTCGGCGCTCATTGCAGCCCTGTCAAGCCAGTAATGTTTGGGCGTTGCAATTTGGCCTTTGGCGCTCATTGTACATGCACAAGCCCGTAACTTTTAACACTGCATGACGACAATGCTCAATTACCACAACTGTTATAGTTGACTAGCGACTTGCCCATCAAAAAATTACGGCAATAAAGTTTGCCACACAATGCAAAGCTATAGCCCCTCACGAGCCCCATCGCAAACCACAACTTTCCTGCTTTGCAATGACCACTGTACTGTATAGGCCTCGCGCTTGAGACCCTTTGGCACTTATCGCGAGCCCCGCCCCCCCCCCCCCCCCGTGTAGTTTATGGGCCTCGCGATGTGTTACTGCCTTGGGTTAAGAGATACTGCCTTGTGTTAAGTGGTATTGCCTTGGGTTAAATATTACTGGCTTGGATTAAGTGTTACTGGCTTGCGTTAAGTCTTACTGCTTAGGGCACTTTTTTATGTCCTTCAGCCTCATTTTACATCCTTCCTTGTTCTCGTCATGTTACGTTTTTTCAGCAGCCATTTTATTCTCGCTTAGGTGATTTTCGATCTTAAAAAAACACCAAATATGCCTTAAATGAACTTGCAACCTCACTCACAGGCTCCCTGTCTCTCCCCCTGTGCTGTGTGTGAGTGTGTAAGTTAATTGGAGGAATACTTGTTGTTTTTTTTGTTTGTTTTTCAAGTTCCGCGGTTCGGCCGTTAAATTCATATTTTTTGCAAGGTCCCGCAAATTTTAAGAGGTCCGTAATTTTTTGCAAGTCCTACAGACCTTGTGATTAGCACCTCTGGCCTTTGGCGCTCATTGCAACTAATTCCCGCGGGCCGCCACCCCCAACTGTGTCCCTCGCTTTCGAGAGCTCAGCGCTGCGAGCCTTGTGAAGCGAGCCGTTAAAGAGTACTGCTTAGGCTAAGAACGCTGAAGTCGCTCATAGCTGTGAGGCGAGCCGTTAATCCGTAGCACTAAGCGATGAGCGCTGAAAGCGGTCATTGCTGCAAACCTTGCAAAGCGAGGTGAGCCGTTAACGTGTACCACTTAGGCAATGAGCGCCGAAGGTGCTCATCGTTTGCGAGCCTCGCGTAGCCTTATTAAATTGCAATTCAGCCAATTGAATAGGGCATATTTTTTTACATACGTTTTTAGTTAGTGAACTTCTATCCAGAAGCAAGGTCTTCACTAACTAAAAAACTTCTGTAAAAAAAACATGCTATGTGCTTAAATAGAGCCCTATTCAATTGGCCGAATTGCAATTTAATAAGACTGCAAACACTTAGTAAAAGCGCATTCGCATTAGCCTACAAACACTTGACAAACGCGGGACTTAGAAAACAAAAATTACGAGACGCGGGACTTTTTAAAAAAAAAAATACTTTGTTGAGGAGTTACAGATGGCCCCGCTTACGTGGGGTATTATACTTTGGGCTCCAGGTGCAAGCGCGTTTTACTCTAGAATAAAGAATCCCATAACTAAGTTTACACTGAGAGTTTGGAACTGGGCTAGGAGGAAACACAAACTAACTCACCCGGTATCTCCTCTCACATCAATCTTTACATCACCTTCCTTATCAACCACCATCACTGCGGAGTCCAAGGAATACTGGACTTCTCATGATCTAGATAAACTAGGGGCTTGGTTTGAGGGAGGTAACATGATAACTTCAGAATCTATGATTAGGAACTTTGAGGTACCACACCGGGAATTTTTCAATTACATTAAAATTAGAAGCTGGATTGAAGAGATACATAGAACCTATGGGCCCCCGAGGGAATATTGGATGTCGGTAGTGTGTAAAAGTGAGGCCTTGTCCAAAGGAATCTTAGGATCATTATACAATATCTTCAATAGTCCACCAAGCACATGGAGGCCTTCCTTTGTATCGAAGTGGGAGATGGACCTAGGACAAAATTGGGCTGGGAATAAATGGGCTGAATCGTTATCGAACCTATCTAAGGGTTCATTTAATTATAGCTTGCTAGAGACCTCTCTTAAGATTTTACACCGGGCATACACAACTCCAGTTCGACTAAATAAGATATCCCCAACAATCCCGGATAGATGCTTTAGGGGGTGCCAAGGAAGGGGAGACTTCATACACACATGGTGGAGCTGCCCTAAGGTATTTAAAATTTGGTCTGAGACGACCAGACTAATCTCAAGAGTACTCAAAACCCCACTCCAACCATCAATAGCAGCCTGTCTCCTGGTAACACGCTTCTCAAAACTGGAAAGGGTGGGGAATAAACTGGCCCAATTGATATTTCTAGCAGCTAAGAATACCATCGCAAGACGATGGAAGAGCAGGGACATTAATTTCCACGAAGTAACAAACAAAATAAATTTTATTTGCGTCAATGAGCGGATCACCCATATCATATCAGATACCCATCACGGCTTTCTGGGGGTTTGGGAACCCTGGATTTTATTCACAGATAGCAATATATAACGACTAAGTTAAGGGAAAACAATAAAGAAGCCATTCCTGATGTGCAGCTGGGGAGTGGAGTGTAGAGCGGACGGGAAGAGGTGGTGAGAGGACACAGAGAGATATTTATTAATTATTCCAAAGGTACAGAGGGGGAAGATGGTAACCTCAAGATTGGTTGAGCAGGGAGTAACTGGGAGAAGACACTTCACCTTACGCTTTATACAATGCTACCAGTTTTCTTTTTATTTCATTTTCTTTTATCATATTTCTTTCTTCTCTGGTCCATCCATGGAAATGTGAATTCCTGTAATTTGATCAATGAGACCTCATAAGCTGTATATATTGTTTGAATATCATGAGACAAGTTTGAATATATTTAGACAGAATCACCAAAAAAAACGAAAAAGAGATGTAATGGGGATTTTATTTAAATGAAACGGTTCCAACATGTTAGAAATAAGCTGTTAGTAATGTGAAACTTTGTGGACTATGTTTTTCATTATTCTTTTTTTCGTTTTGTCATTACAACTCCAGAACTTCTCAATAAAATTTATGTTATAAAAAAAAAAAAACGAGATAGCAAAAATACGAGGCTAACCACAAAAATCCAAAAAACACAAAAAAAATAAAAATAAATACAACTAAAACATAACCAACAGCACGGGGGAACAGTCAGGATGCCTGGGAGTGAGGTGAATCACAAATTTAAGGCGTTTGACAACTTTCACCAAACAAAAATCGTCTATGCGAGAAAAAAAATGGCCGCAGAAAAAAATGAAAACGTGGCTACACAGCCCCGGACCGCGCGAAACACTGCCAAACGCGTAGCACTTTCACACAGGGACGAACGAACTACAAAATACACAATGACAAATTACGGAAAATGCTTGCGAGCCGCGTAACACATTAATAACATTACGAATCTACAATGGCGCGTAACACAGCTACACCAACAGATTTACCTCGTGAACACAACTCATTTCTAATGCACAGTTAGCAAATTCCTTACACTTTAGCATCACAGCACCAACACTCAAAGTGTACATTGTATGCTGACAGAAAATATAAACAGATTGTTAGCTCTTTGGGCTATTGATGGCTGGATATATTAATTAGAAAGAGGTAAAGTATATGCATTTATTCAAGAACTAATTCTTTATTGATTAAGTAAATATAGATAAATATAGATCTCTCTTTATAATGAGTGATGAGGGTGCTCAGAGGAGCAAAAATAGACGAGACGAGAGGCTCGCCATGAGCGCCGAAGATCCTCAGAGTACAAAAAGGTTTACCTTGTATGTCAAACAACATTCCCATGGTTTCAAATTTTATTGCCCCGTAATTTTTGGGCAAGTGGCTAGTTTTATTATATTTGCATAGTATCAGCAGATCCCATAGTGCTAAGTGTACATTAAACACACGGATAACATTTGGCATACATTTGAAGAGTTAAAGTTAGACCGGACAGCACATTTGTACATATACATCGGTAAGGGAGGAAATGAGGGCCCTGCTCTCATGAGAGTATACAACCTAAGAAGTGTTGATCTCTCCAAAAATAAAAATAAATGGTTTGTAGTAGCAGGGGCCACTTTATTAGCACAATTTCAATGTCCCTCACACTTATATTCACACATTGCCAACACATTGCCTAGCCATATGTTTGTTTCCATTTCACATTTAGAGTGGTGTTCTCCCAGCAAAGTAAGGTTTCTATATCTATTCAGGAGCAACATGGCACAGCCTATCAGACCAAGGCCTCAATATGTTGTAACAAACTACTTTACATAAGCCTCTGGTTTATAGATTTAGCACAACAACATGCTCGTGGAGTAATGCTGATTTTGGGCACTAAAAGCATAAGAGCATCAATTAAGTACTTGAAAAGAAAATACATATTTATCTTGTGCGCCAGTATTTCATGTTCTTGTGACCATTCCATAACACAGCTACTTGATGGCTGGTTTTGAATTGGTATAATGCTGTAGACAAAAAATATACTAATTATTCTGTCTCAATTAGATGAAATAACCAATTTCTCAGATGAGCATCATTATGTTACATAGTTACAAGGGGCCTCATTCTATTATCGGCCGTAGGAGATGCAGGGCCGCAAGGACCGGCCGCAAGCTATTAGCCTATTCTATTCCCTTCCGGCCTGGGACTCCGGCAGGCTTGTTGCCGGCGCCTTGTTATCCCTTGCGGCCGCACACGCCGGAGGAAAGCCTTTGATCTTAAACGGCCGCAAGAGTTTCGGACGCAAGAAAGCCCCGGTTGCTATTCAATTGCTCCGGGAACCCTCTCTGCAAGGCTAAAACCGAGCCGCAGCTTACTTGCAGCAAAAAGGTCCCGCAAGCACACAATTAAGCACATAATAAAGCCATCCTGCACTCTGAGGAGACGATAAAGTGATTGTAGGTGTTAGCATTCATAGCACAACATTCCCCTACACTCAAATCCGTAAATATATATTTTTTTAATTCATGTCAAATATCCGTGGACAAAGTCCCAAGGGCTTGGAGCACCTCAGACCCGCAAAGGTTGCGGGATTAGCCTCCGTCAAGTCCGTAAATGGGTAAAATAGACCTACGGGTCGTAAAGGGCTTACTTACAAGTCGTAGCATAGAAAAGCCATCCTGTACTTTTATTAGAAGTGAAAGTGATGTTTGGTTTTAGAATTAATAGCTCAACATTCCCCTACTCTCAAATCCGCAAATAAAGATATTTAACTTCATGTTCAATCTTCGTGTTTTATCTATCATGCAAGCCCGCACGGGTTTGAATAACGAGCTACGGGCTTGATCATTGAAGTCCGTGGGACGTGTACGGATTTTTAAATCAAAATACAATTTGGCGATGTGCAAGCTTGAGAATGTTTTGCTATTAATCCTCATGCCCCCCCATCATTTACAGTGCTTTGCAGTGCTGTATTGAATATATATTGGCTTCTACAATGCTTTGTTTGCGGCCCTCCACCTCCGAACCGGTATGGGTTTTTAACAAGGACGAGCCCGCGGGACTACGGGACAGAAAGTAAACCGTAAATGATATATCGGATTTGGGCTGATGTGCAAGCTTGAGAAGGTGTTGCTATTAATCCTCATGTCCCCCATTATGATGTCTAGCATTTACGGAGCTTTACAGTGCCATCTTGAATTTATATTTGCATTTACAGTTTTCTGACTTTGCGGCCGGAAAACAAGATTTACGGGCGCTGGAAAAACGCTTCCGGCCTTTTGCATGATATGTCCTTGCGGCGCCGTCTATTTGAATTGCAAGGTAAAGGTAGCTTTACACGGGGCCGTAAGACGGCCGCAAGGAATCGCAGCTTTGCGGACGTTTTACGGCCGATAATTGAATGAGGCCCATAGTATTTAGGGTTGAAAAAAGACCCTCAGTCCATCAAGTTCAACCCTCCAAGATCTCCACTGATCTGCAACACGCGGATTAGCTATCAATTAATTAGTTGTATAAAAAAAAAAAAAAAATTCCCTCCTGATCCCAGACACCGGCGACCGGACTTCTCCCTGGATCAATACTGTCTCTCTAATTATCCATGATAACCCTGAATTCCCTTTTTAATTAGAAATAAATCCAGTCCCCTTTTAAAGTTATCTATCGAATCCGCTGTCACCACCTCCTCTGGTAGAGAATTCCACAGATTAACCACCCTTACTGTGAAGAACCCTTTTCTTTCTTTAAGGTGGAATCCTTTTACGTCTAACCTCAAGGGATGTCCTCTTGTCAGTTGAAAACCTCTTGGCACAAAACGATCCCTTGAAAAATCTTTATACTGACCCTGGATGTATTTATATAAGGTAATCATATCTCCTCTTAGACGCCTTTTTTCTAGAGAAAATAAGTTTAATTTGGTTAGTCTTTCTTCATAACTTAGCCCCTCCATTCCCCTTTTTAGTTTTGTTGCCCTCCTCTGTACCTTTTCCAGCTCTAAAATTTCCTTTTTATAAAGTGGTGCCCAAAATTGTACTCCATATTCCAAATGAATGCTTCCCTGGCTTCTATAACCTTCTTAATACATGCTAATATTTTATTTGCCTTTGCAGCTGCTGCTTGGCTTTTAGCACTGTTACCTAGGTGGTTGTCCACATGCATTCCCAAATAACTTTCTATAACTGATACATCTAGATTTGCTCCATTAAGATTATAAATTGCATGGGTATTTTTCCTTCCTAGATGCATAACTTTACATTTATTCGTATTAAATATCATCTGCCATTTAGATGCCCATTCCTCAATTTTATGTAAATCCCTTTGGAGGGAAAGAAAATCACTATCTGATTTAATTACCTTGCACAACTTCGTGTCATCAGCGAAAATGGAGACACCACACTCCAATCCTACCTCAAAGTCATCAATAAATATGTTAAAAAGGAGAGGACCTAATACTGAACTCTGAGGAACCCCACTTACCACATTAGTCCAATCGGAGTATGTTCCATTTACAACAACCCTTTGCTTACTGTCTTTTAGCCAGCTCTCAATCCATGAGCAGATATTTACAGCAACTCCTGTATCTCTTAGTTTGCACAATAGTCTCCCATGTGGCACTGTATCAAAAGCCTTTGCAAAATCCAAAAATACTACATCCACTGAGTTGCCTTGATCCAGGTTCCTACTAACCT